>JAPDSC010066463.1:431397-452849 GCA_026290005.1 Latrodectus geometricus | reverse complement strand
ACGGTACGCTATTAAAACAAGATGGCGGACAAGGAGCGTACCGTTCATTGGGAATTAACCCACAAGAATTTATAACAATGGAAAACAATATTTGATTTTAGAAGATATTATAAAATTCTATATATGATGTACAAAATGAGTTAAATGTAAATTTATTTTTAAAAAAATATTAAACTGCTTGCCAAACAGGATGGCACAAAACACAGTAATGAAAAAGATTGTTAATTATCCTTAAAATGTAAATTAAACATTGAATATTCTTTGAGTCTATAATTGTGGGCCAGCATACTTCATGTTGATGTATTTATTTGAATATACTTTTATTGCAAATGCAACGAAATATTCTCATTCAGTTAAATTTATTGCTGTACTTTTAAATAAGCGCCAGTGACTTAGAGGCTTTGTGCCATTTTTCATAAGATCAGCAAAGTGAAATATTGTTTGTTGTGGGCAGTGAATAGGAAAGGAGCACATTCTCCTGAACAATGTTACTGGAGCTCTGTGGGTTGGGGATATATTCACACAAATCTGTAATATCCAATAGACGACATTAGTTGTGACGTCATATTGTTTCCAAACATTTGCTGTTAAGCGTCATTTATCATTGAAACTGCCATAGATTTAGGTGATAGATTTTTAAATTGTTATTTTTGAAATTGATATTCATTATTTAAGGATAACGTGTTTGTTAAAACTTTTAACCTTTTGATTGCTTAACCTTTGATTCTCGCCAAATTGTAGTCACAGTTAATCACCAAGTTGGGCTTATTTCCAATCGTATTCTGGTTGCAACAGAACAATTTATTGTTCTGTGCCAACAAAAATCACCAATAAAATCGATAGCCAAACAAAAATCTCCAAGTTTGTCAAGAAGGCACTCTTAAATACAATATTAAACAAATGTTTACATTGTATTTGTTTGGAAACATGACGTCACACTAATGTCGTCAATATCCTTTTGCTAATGTGATGTAGATGTGGAGGGTGCAAGCTCAGATGTCAACTTCATCACTTTATATTTTTAAAAATTACAAGGCACTTGGGGATATGCAAGTATTCCAACCCATTAATTTAAAGTATAGTCCAGGGCTCATTTGCACTTTATGTATGTATGCACTTTTAAATATTACAAAAATATTAATTTGAATTTCTATAGACATATTGAAATTAATCCCAGTTCTTATAATTATGATTTGCAGAGTAGGAAAGCTCTATTCACACACACCTTTCATTCTTAAGAATAATCTTATTTTAGTGTAGTTCTATTTATGAGATTCATGTGATGAGGACATGATTTTTTTTACAGGCTGTACATTAATGAAAATACAATACTTGAAAAATAATTAGAAAATGGAAAATTCAATTGAAAATTTGGATAACACTATAACAAATAACATTCAAAATGTTCCACACATTTGACAAAAATGCCACTAAATTCTTAAATACTTTTTTCTCTTAATAACAAAATTGTAAGTTGAGGTAACATTTAATAATCAATTAATGGTCATACATAATCTTAAAATAAATTGTAAATTGAATATATTACATATTAGTAATAATGTAGTCTTACCTTTACTAATTGAAAATAAAACAGATTCTAAATTTTCATTTTCATTCAAATAATGAACCCGAATTTGAATACTCAGGGGATGTGCTCCTGCCATTATTTCATTAAAAAATCACTGGAAAGTTATTATATATTCATCTCCTGTGAAATGAAAGATTTCTCATGATTAATATAATATTTGGATAAAGAAAGATTAAAATTCATTAAGGCTATATAATCTGACATATGACAAAAAAATCTTACAAACATATAAAATATAAAGAACATATTACTTAAACCTAAATTCAATCTTTATATTATAATTTTTATATCACAATTCATATAATATTTAAATCTATAATTATTAAAAAAAAATTCTTTAGTATTTGGAAATTTATCTGAAAGATAAAAATAAATTCAATAAAAATTAAAGAAATCATGTTCAGTTAACAAACAACATTATCAACAAAAATAAATTTATTAGAGATAGCAATATTGACAGTAGATAAATTAGCAAAACAGATCCACTTATCAGGTAACAAATATTTACCTCCAATTACAACTCAAAAAATTATATATATTTTACAATATAAGTGCACTTACTATTTTAAAAATATTTTTGGATACATATTAAAATATAAAAAAATATTTATAATTTATTTTTAATGCAGAAAATTTATTTTTTAAATTAAATTACTCTAAAATATACAAATCAAAATTTCATCTCACATTCAAGCAACATTCTAGTTATCAAGTAAATAATATATTAAAATTAGAATAAATGCGTTTTAATTTTAGGCAAAATTAAAAGTGCAGGTGAACCTTTCAATAAATAAAATTCGGCATATATCTGCATCTTAATTTTACCGCGATTCATTCCAATTAAATTTAATTCTATATTAATCATAAAAAAAGATTAAAATACGTTTCTTCATCTTATTTACGTGTAAGTTCTATTTTTCACATGAATTTCAAATGTATTTCATTAAAATATAAAAAAAAAATATTACCAAAAAAAAAACTCATTCTAATATGTTACATAATATATATTCTACGTGTTTATAAGTTTGAATATTAAATATTGCACGAGAAAATCAACACAGATTAGTAATAAAAAATTAGTGGTGATTGTCTAAAAAGTTGTCAACAGACGTAAGCAATTTTTTATTTTTTTACGATAATGCAAAATTAATTTAAAATTTAAGAAGCATATTTATCAAAATATATAATAGTTTTTTAAAGTTCACATAATTGTTTACACCCACTGAAAAATTCTTTGATTTTAAAACTAGAATGTTGATAAATGAAGTATACAAATACCACCACATTCTGAAATTTCCAAACTTACCGCTTGTCAAAGACCCAGGAGCAACAAAAACCAAAACAGATATTCGTAAAAAGTCTCGAAGTCACCTTCTTGAAGCAGCCGATTCAAAGGTCAAAGTAAAAGTTATAGTAATAACCTAAATTATAATTTGAACATTCATCAAATATTTATCGATAAAAAACATATTTTAAACTTAATATTGATAATTTTAAGTCTAACCTTATAAAACAATGTATATTTAAAATTATAACTTTTGTTTGTTTTTTTTCTGGCAAAATTATATTTATTACAGATTGGTTGCACCCGTGACTGTGAAGCGAAAAAAGTAATTTTTGGATTCAGTTCCGAACTGTGTTGAAATTATCACATATAATACAAAAATAGCATTCTGTTCGAAATGAGAATACTATTTTTATAATCTCTTAATCGTAAATACATCAAGGAACCAAATTTATTATTCAGTTGTTAATGTAACATTATAAAATACAATATATAAGAATGAAACCAATCTTTGATACTTTACATATAATTAATTTTAGCTAACTGTAAAGTTTAAAAGTTAGTTATCTCTTTTCTGCCAAAATCTTTTTACATCAATTTATATACATTTTAACTGTTGAATGATACAGTTATTTTTTGTGAAGGAATTCATTATTTTTTAGGAAAACAATATTTAAATAAAACATTTCTTCTTCTGAAACTATTTTCTGTTTTGAAATGGCTTTTAAAAAAATCTCGATCAAATATATATTTTCATTTTAATTTTTTAGTGGTATACTTCTCTTAAAAAATAATGTTATTGATTTTGTAAGATTGGTTTGTATGCTTTATTCTTGAATAAATCTTGTCAAAAATGTATGGTTGCTTAGTAATTAATTCGTTCAGTGCTTAATATGTTATGTAAGAAAGAGACCTCTGAGCTCTTATGAAAAGTATACCAAAATTATTTTCTTTATAATAATATTTTTATATTATATAAATGCACTTACTCGAAATTTAATCCTGTATAAAAATTTATAAGCAGAGAAACTTAAGATGTATATAATGTGTCGATAAACTATTTTTTAAATCAAATATAATAAATTCATTGTTCAAATATATAAACTGAAGTGAAAATTTAAACTTAAGTTTAAAATTTAGTCCTAGTTTTAAAACTTTATTGAAATTGCTGTGTGAAATGAAATATTAATATTTTATGAAGAACCCACATTATAAAGATCTGCTTATATTGGTTGTAAATTTAAAAAAACCTAATTCCTTTAATAATTAACAGATTAAAAAAAGAATAATAATTCAAATTTTGAATAAATTTATAAAATCTCATGTCAAATTCTAAAAATTTCTAAGACATAAAATTTTTTTATGAAGTCTTAACATTTAAGTGTTTAAATCGATTTTGATATTAAGTTACTATTTAATCAGTGCAATATTGTAAGTGTTTTTTATAATTTTTCTAAGAGATATTATCCTCTAAAAAATCAAATAATATATAATTTGTTATGATTCATTTTAGAATTACCATTTTTATTATGTTAAATATTATTTTGTATAATTATTTTAATTTAATTCATATTACATTTTTTTGCAGATATTATTATAGGACATGTTTGTTGTCTTCCTTCACTTTCAAGATACAGATTAGTTTTGTGAGTAGATATAAAGAAAAGATAGTACGAGTTTAAAATTCAATGTCATGCTTGCCTGATTGTGGCTGCCCAAAAACAGTTCAAGAAGCTACAGTTGAAGGAGATCTTGCTCATGACGAATCTGCGTACAGACCTTTATCTGAATCAATACCTCTCTTACCCAAAGACACCACCATGATTACTTATGATGCTGATGCCTGTCAATACACCCTTCTGGCTATAATTGGTAAAGGCTTAAATGGCTCTGCTACAATTTCTGCTGCACAACATCTCCCAACTGGACAAAAAGTGGCTATACGCCAAATTGATCTAGAACAATGTCCTGAAGATGTTACCTATATCCAAAAGGAAATTTTGGTAACACGCCAATTGCGGCATGAAAACCTGTTACCATATTACTGTTCTTTTGTATTTCATAATGAAGTATGGGCTGTGATGCCCCTTATGACCTTTGGATCTGCTAGAGATATCATGTATTCTCATTTCTCTGAGGGCCTCCCTGAACTTGCTATCAGTTTAATTTTAAGGGATGTGCTTGCAGCCTTAGATTATGTGCATAAAAGAGGATACATCCACAGAAGTGTCAAGGCAAGTCATATACTTATTTCATCCTCAGGAAAAGCCCTGTTATCTGGGCTTCGTTACTCCTGCAATGTTATAAAAAATGGTAAATGGCAAAATACCATTCACTGTTTTCCCCCAGATTCAGTTTCGAATCTTAACTGGCTCAGCCCTGAGTTATTGGAACAAAACTTAATGGGTTATAATTCTAAGTCTGATGTGTACAGTTTAGGTATAACAGCTTGTGAGTTAGCAAATGGTATTGTACCATTTGCTGAAATGGCTCCTACACAGATGTTATTAGAAAAATTACAAGGTTATCATCCAAGGCCTTTAGATTCTCGTACATACTATGACACTGATGATAATCAATCACAAAATAATTTGGCTGATACATACAGAATGCGGAATTTTTCTGATGCTTTTCATATTTTTACAGAACTGTGCTTGCAAAGGGATCCTACACGAAGACCCACAGCTGCTCAGCTGTCCAGACATTTGTTCATAAAACAATGCAAAAAATCAAACATTGCCCTTCAAGACATTTTAGCTATGGTGACACCCATTTCTGACCATATTCCCCTCCCAAAAGAAGAAAATGATATGTTTCTTTTAAAAGAAAAACTTCAAGAATTAACATTTAATGAACCATGGAGTTTTGATTCTTAATTATATAAATTTATAATAAATTTAATCTTTATAACCTTGATATATCTAGTCTATAATAATGATAATTATGTAGACTAAATGTAAGTGTAAATAAAGTATATATGTTTTTCTCTGGGTTTCATGTTTTGATATTTTTTTATAAATTGATATATAAATTAAATTGCCTTAAATTATTTACTTTTGGTAAATTCTGTTTTTATTTTAAATTATTGGGTCCCAGTAATATTCATTAATTTTCAGATGTTTATGTTTATATAAAAATTTGTTTTAAGTTGTTTGTTCAAACAAGAGTGTGCATTATTTTAAAATGTCAAAGTATGTTATTTTAAATTGAATGATTGTTTATACAAATTTCTATAGCTTTTGTATCAAAAGTTATGGTTTCGTAGGTTATATTTTTCATGAACTTTCACAAATGATTTGTAAATTAATTGGTAATTAAATTTAATCTGCATTATTTATAAGATTTTAGTAATGTTTTGCTCAAAGGAATTAGTATTTAAGATATGAAGTACACAGGAATTAATTGTAAAAATTTTCTTTTGAAATGAGTTTCCTTTTTTAAGTCCTGACAATTAATTGCCTTAATTGGTCATTGGTATTACTCCGAAAATTTTTATGTTACATTGAAAAACCCGAAAGATATTTTAAAATCATTTTGTAGCCAAAAGTTTAAGGTAAACATTTAACATATTTAAGTATTTATAAGTCAAAACTTTGATTCATCTACAAAATAGTCATTTCAGAGAGAAATTGCATTGCATTTATAATTTATACATTTAATCTGAAATTTTTAAAAATTTTTATTTTCACTTATATATATGCCTATGTAATATTACATTTTATGTCTAGCATTTCATTGGTTAGTGTTTACTTAGTTTTGTAATTTTTTTTTATATTATGAATTGTTTAAAATTATCTGTTTTTAACCCTGTTTATAATATTGCTCATGTATCTATGTAAATCTTAATTTTTCAAAATTTTATTAAATATGTATATATATATTTCAGTTGATACTGATTTTTCTAGGGAATTATTAATTTCTTTCAAACAGTTTTTTTGGCATAAATTTTCCTTTCTGGTCATTAGTAAGTAGAAATCAAAATCATTGCTTAATTATATTCATTCTAGATTTCATTTTTACAGTTTTCTCAAATCATTCATATATATACTCAAACATATATATATTACAAGTTTTACTATGTTATAAAAAATAGTCCTACTATTGCGTCAACTGAACCCATGGTACCTCACTGGTGTGATTTTGTTTATAGAATAGATGGTTTTGAGTAATTCAGAACCATTTGTTAAATGATTTTGAACAAAAATTTCTATTCAAATTGAGCAGTTAATACAATTGACTCAAAAATATTCATGGAGTTGTTGCTTATTGTAGAAAACAAATAGTTTGAAAGTCATGAATTCAATCCTACATTTAACTAGAATTTGTTTAAATTGTGATAATTATGAGGTATATCCTCACATTCTAAAGTGTGTGTCTATAATATATAAATAACATATCTATATAAATGTTTATTTCTTTATAATTTAGTTAATAGGTTTTACATTTTTAGTAATTTATATTTAGGCTCTGTACAAGTTTAAATTGTAAATCAATATTAAAATTCATATCTGAGAGTCCCTTTCTTTAACAGTTTTCTTTTAACTTTATTTTTTAAAGTTTAATAAAATTTAAAAACAGCTGCTCTATATATTGCACTAGTTAAAGTATTTGTATAAAATATTCAAATATAATAAGTATAGCCAGTTAATATTTACCATTTCACTATTTAAAGAAATATATACTATAAACTATTTGAGCTTTTTCCTTAAGATTTATAAAAAAAAAAATTCTTTAAATATGCTGTTTGAAAGTTTCTTTTAAATTTTTCAAAGTTTGTAATATATATATATATATATAAAAGTATGGTGAACCCAACTTTTTAAGTGTGACAAAAGTGTATTCTCTGGTGGCATATTTATATATGATGGCCTGTTTCCAGCAAAAATGTTTTCAATTTTAAATTAAAAGGATGAAAAGAAAGACTTGCAACCAGGTGGTTGGATGAGGTAAAAAGATCGAAGAAATATAGGAGGGAAAGATGGAGGCACATTGCATGAGATTGAGCTAGATAGGGAAGAATTGCAGGATAGATTTAACATGTAACTAACTGACTTGCTCATGAAGAATGCATGCTATAATAAAAATTACTTTGCATTGGCCACTCTACTTTCACTCGACTTTGCTTAATTATTCTGAAGAAAAAACATTTTATTTTTTATGAATAAGTATTCTTTATTTTTGATAAATGAGAATAGACAAAAGTTATACATCAATTATTTCTGAAGTACACCATATTGCTTAAAATTCTTGTTGAAAAATAAGGCTTTTTCTCAATTTTAAGATTAGAGATTTCTTTTTTTACATTATTGGAAATTCACATTTTTTTCATGTACATAAATTTAAATTTTGAAATAATGATTAAAAAATTTTCCCGAAACAATTTAATGTTTCTAATAATTTTAATTTCATAGGTTTTCATAAATTTTTTTTAAATCCCACAAATCTAGGATTAGAGTGAATACATAGATATATTCATGTCTTAATTATTTTTTGATTTAGTTGAAAAATTTGCAAATTTTTTTTTTTTTTGTTTGGTCTCTTAATTTTGAATTAAACAAAAATTATTAGTATTATTGAACTTTGATTTAAAATTGCTTTAATTTTTATCTTTATAATAATTGAAGTACCTGAAACATACCAGAAATCTTGAGTTCACATTTTGATCTTTGCATTAAAAATTGCAAATATAGTCATGCAAAAAGTAATTGCTTTTCATTTTTTTCTTCCCCATGTAATTTGTATTAATCAAAACCCATTTATATTTTTTAATGAAAATTGTAGAATTAATTTTTAACTCTTACATGTTATTTTCAAAAAACTGAAAGAAAGTCTTGAGAACTCTTAAATCTATTCCCCAAGAATAGATTATTCCTGTTGCATTTCTCTTTTAACAGTAAAACAAATATTAATTACATGATATTTAAAAAAATGTTCCTCACCCCTATGAATTTTTAGCTTTAGACTATTTTACTTGTTTACAGCATACACCTTTAATATGGAAATACATTCCAGCTTTAGTTTCCTTGTTCAATTTTTACAAGACATTTAAATAGACCAAGACTTACATTTTTAAGTGGATTCTGAACTGTTGCAAACATTCAAACTATTTACCTAAAAAGTAGAGTATTAAAAATTTAATTGTCTGCCCCAATTAAATGAATAACATACATTCCACTGTTAACATCAACATTCATTTGGGCTGCCTGAGTTATTTATTTTGAAATCATCTTAATCTAGTTATAAATATTAACTTAAAAAATAATATTCATTCTAAAATAAAAGCTTAGTAGTAGCTGACTGCACACAATGAAGCTTAATCTTGGTGATCAGATGAGAACCAGTATCTTTATCGTGGTATAAACAATGGAATAAAAGTGCAATAAAATTACTAAAGATGGCATCATAATTTAACTAAATATTTAGACTTCACAAGAAAATATATATGAAAATAGTATTACAGTATTTATTTAAGTGAATATTTATGAAAGAAATAAAACATGTAATGAAGAATAAATCTGTAAATTTAGAATAATGTCTGAAGTTTATTATTCTTAGAAAAAAAGATATTTGGTATTCTTGGCTTTTAAGATCCAGATTGACTAGCTTACAAAAATTAACTTTTTCAGAGTTCTTATTAGCATATGCTTATCTTACAAATTGATTTCCATCAATTTAAAAACACTTAGAAATATAACTGATATTTTATTATAAGTTATGTTCAGCAATGCATAGAAATTCTGTATTCATGCGATGAATTTTTAAATACATCATCTGATTCATCAAGTACAGCTGTTACTGACATTTTAAAATTTCCCCTTGTAAAACAAAATGTAGAGTAAATTCTATTACATTTTGATTTTTCAAAAAAAAAAAAAAAATTAATCTTAAGGTTTTAAAATTGTTTTACAATGTAATTATATTTTATTTTCAGTTTAAAATATATTTCAAAGTATATCCTATTTATTCATATTTAAGAAACAAATTCTTGTTTTCAAAAAATATTTAATTTTTCAGGAGGTACAAGCATTTAGTTATTAGGTGTTTTTATATATTATTTTCAGCCCCAAATGTATCTAATTATGTGAACATATTTTTAAAAACCAATTTATAAATATGTTCATGTTTGATTTAAATTACATTTAAAATTTAACAATTGTTTCAAAAAAACTTTAAATAAATCTACAACACTATTAAAATTTTATTTAAATGTAAAAAATTCACAATATTAATGAATTTAAATATTGTATATAAAAATATTTTTAAATTTCTTTTAATTTGTGTGTGTACTTAAGGGATGTATAAACACACAATTTTAACAGAAAATTTTAAATAAAACAAAATGAATTATTGCATGAAATTTTAATTATGATTTCTTTCCTTTTTACTAATATTACTTAATAAACTTTTTACTTATTTTGAAATATTTTTTAAATTTACTCAATCATAACATATTTATATTTCAAAATTGTCTATTTAATCACTTATATTCTTTAAGGCTATTTATTATTTTTTAAGCAGTCAACTTTTAAATTTTTAAGCTTTCACATTAGGCTTCATTACAAGTTCATTATTAATACAAAATAGTAATTTTTTTTAAGCTTGATAATATGCTTTTGGCTTTGTAAATTAATTTACTTCTTCAGCTTGATTTCTTTGGCATTCAACTGTATATTTTCAAACTCATTTATGTCAGATTCCGAATGTTCCTTATAAGTTATTTCATTAAGTAAAATTTTGCATTTTACCACTATTATAGACAATCTCTTTTTTTTCTGATTTTCTTCATTTAAAAATATCTAATACGAGATTTTTAGTAACTATTAGATTACTGAATTTGCTGTATTTATTATACAATATCAAAAAATACTTAGTCATAATCAATCTTTAAATTTTTATCAGAATTTTCTTTACAGATAGTGTTTATCAAATTCTTGACCATGATCAAATAGTAAAAGCAAATTAACTTCTCACAAGTACTAAAGTATTTGATAGAGTAATTATCTAAATTTTGCTCAAGATAGTTTTTAATACAATATAGAACTCTTATAGATGGTTAAAATGATTTAACTCTTTGAAATTATAAAATTCTTTTAAAGTCACATTCTGTTATGTATTTTTAGATACATTAGGCAATGAAAAAAATAGTCTTAACTTTTACTTCCATCATTATATTATTAGATTTGTTACATGTCACGATCACAGGGTCTAAAATATCAGGTTTTATGGCCTAGAATATTTCAATGGACATTTTCTTACTAAACTTTTTACCATTATTATTTAAAATAGTAACATTTTTGTTTCTCACATAATGTCTTATGTTATTAATTTAGTGGGATATCAAGAACTTCATATTTAAATCCTTTTTAATGTATCTATCAATAATTTGAAAAAAGAAATTCAAAATTTACAAATAATTTTTATAACAAAAATATTTCCAGAGCCCTGAAGAAACAAAATCAAGTTCCAGATGTTTACAAACTTTGTATGTAATTTGTGTTTTCCATAAATTTGCAGCAATTTATTTTTGTAGTATAAATTATAACTTATAGTTGTAGTGTAAATTTAAAGCAAAAAAAAATTAATAACTACAGAATTAAATTGTAATTTTTTTTTGTAGTTTTATTTTTAAAAAAATTTTAACTCTGATAAATGCTTTGTATTAAATTATTTGTCACTGCAAATACTATTCGGGAAAAAACATGTTAGTGTGTTCTGCTCTATTGTAAGTTAATACAAGAGTTCCAAATTATGAGCATTAGAGCTTCAATAATATAATATTAATTGGTCATATCAGTAAATATATGAACAATACCTAATTGAAAACAAATTCTATCAACCTTTAAAACGTTAATAGATTATATGTAAGATATTTCTTTATATCACCAAACATTACTAAAATTATTACCAACATAATAATCAAAAACAGTGACTGTGATAACAAATGTTGCCTTATAATAGACCACATTTGGGTTTGGTTAAAAAAAAAAATTATTCAAATTGAAATATTTCACCACAGATACGAGGAGTACAAAACAAAATTAATGGAATATAAAAGTTTCATAATGTGAGTCTTGTAATTTTGCTTCACACATTAAATTTTACGAAAAACTCGCACATATTACCATTTATTAATCTTTGATCGAAAACATGCAATTTATGCATCTTAAGAAGTTGGTGAACTGTGGGGACAATTTTATTATGCTAGTGTTACAGTATAATACAACTGTAAATAATATATACATGCAAAAGATACTAAACTTTTTAGACTTGTAAAATAAGGGAAAGACCCTAATTTCATTCATATACACACCATGTTCAATGGAAAATTTAAAACTAATTTGATGATGAATTCAGTTAGAAAAATTTCATATTTAAATTATAAAATATAAAAAAAACATCAAATGAGCAATATGATATATCAAGCTTTTTTAATAGTACCTAATACAGTAGTAGACTTAAAATTAGAGATACTAAATGTAATTAAGAATTATGACCCCTAAATTTTATATAATGTAACTGAAATGTGTTTTAGAATAGTTCTCTTCACTTGTTTGCAATAGCTTTTTATGAAAAAAAACTGGATCTTACTTTACTACAAAATACAATTCATTTTCTTAATATATTATTTTTTATTAACATTACAAATATATGAATAGTTCACATTATGTCTCTATAGTAAGTATTAGAAAGTCTGTATAACAGTATCAATTTATAATTTTTTCTAATTAATGTAATGAATTTAATTTTTCAAGTTAAATTGTGTGTTTTCGTGGTACGAAATAACTTGCCAAGGTAGGACCCAAGACAAGAAATTCATCCTTATTTTTAAAAAATTAAGGAACAAAAATTCAATATTATTGAAATAGAAATTGCTAAAATATTTTTGAAATGTTTATACATTATAGATAACATAAGGCAAAGTTTGTCATTCAAAAAGGATCGATAAAACTTTAATAAAATAAACATTTTACATACTTCCCAAATATTCTTCTAATAAGGTGTGACATGAATTTTAAAATTTAATTATAGAAAATCTGAGAAGGATTAACTGCGAGAATTTTTTTTTTATAATTCAGACATTATATACAAAAAATCATTGGTTGCTTGAAAACTCTAAAAAAATTTCATTAAAGGAAAAGCTTAACACAAAACTTACATATCATGCAATTATTTTACAATCGTATAATAATGTAAATTATTATCAAATTTGAAGAAAGCTTGTATAATTTCAATTTATATTTCAAAAAGCTTTATGTAAAAATTTTGGCATTTCTTACAATTACAAAACTTATTTAATAACACAATAAGCCACTACTAACTATCCATATTAAATATTAACTGTAATTATGCTTAAAAGCTATATATTGAGGCAACTTAATGTGAAATGAGTACTAAGAACTTTCTAATTTTTGGATTTAAATTCAAATTTACCAAATCAGAAAGCAAAATACTAGCTATTATACAGTCATATTATTATAATAAAAATTTTAATGCAAATACCATTATTAATTTCACATTTTATATAACATGTAATAATTGTAGAAAAGTACAAATAATAAACTATGGAATTTTATATTTTGTAGAAAATATATATACATATATAAAGTAATTCCTCATATCTAGCTGTGTAGTATGCCCTTTGCACTCCAGAATTAAATAGAAGTTTGTTAGATAAATTATACCATCTTTTTAGAAATAATACCCAAAAAGTTTTGAAGACAGTTTAAGTATGTGATCAAATTTTCTGTTTTTAACTATAATAAGCGAAAGAACACTGCTCAAGAATAACAAATATAATTATCTGTAAAATATACTGATGATTTCAGATTTTAAATATTAAGTTTGAATGATTAGAAAAAGGTTTTTATTTTTATAGATTTCTCAATAATGATCACTAAATCTTGTATTTATGTGTGCCTCTAATCAAAATTGCTTTCTGTTAATGAACAAAAGTTTATACATTATTGTGGCTGATTAGCAAGTATCCATTAATTTATAAAATAAATATTTCTAAAAAAGAAACTTTAGAAGTAGTTGCATGACCGTTGATGTTGCCAGCAATCAACAGTTCTTGTAGTCCTGAAATTCAAATTCATTATAATTATTATTTCAAGAAATCTGGATAGTTTTATCAAGAGATGCTGCATATTTATAGTATTTAGATTTTTCTTTTGAAAAGAAAATGTTGAATCAATAATTGAAATATTTTTTTAATATTAGAGAAGAGTAGAAAAATTTAACAATTATATTAACCTAAAATGCTCACAAACTTATATTTATGAAATATATTTGGTAAAGGTACTGATAATTACCAATTTCATATAAAGAATTTAAAATCTTTAAGTGCATGACTGATTTAAAAAATATATATGTTACAAGTTGCTTTCACAAAATTTAAAATTACAGTTCACTTTTTATCAGAATATAAATGGAAGAATTACAGTAACATAATTCTTAATTTCTTTAAAGTAAGCATTTTAAAGTGAAAAATATTTATAATCAATTTTATTTTATGCCTACAATTCTTAAAATTAAAATTGATTTCTAAGATATTATTTTATACGGTCAAAATAAGAAATATCACTAATTGTTACATATAAAACAAGAGTTAAAAGACTTATAACACTAACATTTAAATAATGAATTCATCTTTTGCCCATATTTCATTTTATTTATGGGATTAATGGGGGTATACTGTTTGTAAAACAGAAAACTAAATATAAATTTCATTACAAAAAGAATAAAAATTTAATTTTTAATTTATAAATATTTCATATTTTTAAGAAATAACTGAAATAATTTAAAATTAAATATTTGAACTTTTGTACTGAGTTAATTTGACAAGTTTATTTGTAAATATACAATATCATATCAAACTTCTACATACATTTTTGTAAATTCATTGAAAGACAGTCTTAAAGTAATGTTTCAAGAAAAATGTTGAAGATCTTATCTAAAGAAACATTTTACAATTAAAATATTTATGGCTAAAACTTATAATTGGAGATTAAAGAAAAAATAACCATATGAATGTTAAATTTATGCTAAAGGAAATATAATTTTTTATTCAAAAAATAAACCTAACTCTTGCGGTTAGAGACAAAAGTAAAGAAAATGAGTATTTTATTTTAAACTATAAAGTTGTCACATTTCAATTTACTAAATTAAAATTTAGTACATATTTTCAACATTGTTTTTATAAGAACCTAATAATTTGCTCTACAGTTACATTAAATTATAAAGCTATAAATTTATACAAGTAAAATATTTAAATAAACATTAAAATATTACTAACATTAAAATATAACATTAAAATTTTCTTACCAAATTTAATAAAAATACTTTATAATTTATTTAAAACAAAATTTTAACAAATATCAAATTTAAATGTTCATCACAATAATTAAGTATTCAATTCATTCTGAGGGTTTTTATTGCTTTACAAAAATATGATTAAAAAATACATATAAAGATAATTTAAAAAATGTATTAATTCATATTTTTAAATATATATAAACAATTAACAAAACAGTTTGAATGATTTATCATAATTTTGAATAAAAAAAATTTGAATTCCATTCTGGATAAATTCATTAATTATTTTGCCCATTCTTTGTATGCTGATATTCCTTTCTTCTCAACATCCGATCTTCCATTAGTAGTAACAGTTGTTCCATCTTTTCTTATAATTATTAATGTAGGAATTCCTTGAATACTGAATTTTCTCTTCAACTGCCTGAAAATAAAAAGCAAAACTTCATCATTTGAATAAACCTAACACTTTTAAAATCTTATACATGTCATTATCTAATAACTAAACATCATAATGCACTTAAATAGAACAGAAGATCAATTTGGTAATTTCCACAAAATGTCAATTGCATGAGATAAAGGCATTCTATACCTCTTGTTTTGAATATTTTAAACTGTAATTACAGAACTTTTGCATTTCTTTTATAAAATTTCAGCACATTATTTCTTTCATGAAATAAAACAGTAGTTGTTTTAATAGTTTATTCATCATTCCTCTCTTTACACAAATTTTATATCATTATTTGTTTTGTAAAAGAAATATACCACTTTCTCTTGCAAATATAAAAATACAGAAATTTGATTAATAAAATATAGTTGAAAAATGTCTTATTTTGGATAAAAATAATACTTTGAAAAAATAAGAAAACATTGAATTTTTCTATTTTTAGTAACCTTTTAATAAAATATTATCAACATTGTTATTATATTATATACATTAAATTAATAGAACACAAATTATATATATCCTCTCTTAATATATATATATATATACAGCGAATAAATCACTTTGTAAATATTTAAATCTATAAAAATACTTTGAAAAAAATAAGAAAACATTGAATTTTTCTATTTTTAGAAACCTTTTAACGAAATATTATCAACATTGTTATTATATTATATACATTAAATTAATAGAACACAAATTATATATATCCTCTTTTAATATATATATACAGCAAATAAATCACTTATCAAAAGTTTTTTTTAAAAAATATATTAACAAAATACCAAATATATTCTAAAACAAAATTAAAAATTGAATTCAAATAATTAAGAAAATCAACCAGAAATAACTTTACATAAAAAAAGAAATTTGTACCTTAACTGGGGGGGGGGGATTGATTGGTTTGTTGCACAACAATTTTTGTACACAAGAGTTAGTTAGAGAAGGACTTACAATTTAAAGTCCATTTTTATTGTATAGATGGATAACATTAATAAATCTCACAACACATAGTACAAATTTATTTGAAAAAGTTTCTTGAATTTCCTATTGTTTAGATGTATATTTAGTAATAAATTAAAAAAAAAAAAACATTGTTATATAAATTAGCAGTACTGCATTTGAAACTTTAAAGTTTAAGCAATCTATCAACATTCTTAAATAATCATACTCAAATTTTATGCAAGTTGAATTTATGAGATATTTTACTGAGATGAGAAACTTTTTAGCTGCTTAAATTTTCATGGAATTGAACAAAAAGTTTTACAAGTTTAACATTTTTCTACATACTTATTTACTTCAATTAATACCTTCTATAGCATCACTTTAAGTGTACATTTTACTGATAAAAATATTGCTCTTATACTGATGATTTTTTCTCTAATAATTAATTTTAATGTTAAAAGTCTCAAGTCTTTTGGAAAACAAATGGATGCAAGTTTACATTTTAAAAACAAATGTAAAAACACACTAATAGATATCAATTTCAACAATCAGTGTGAACTTTATGAACAATGAATTAAACAAAAAGTGATAAGGATTTGCTTTATCCTTCTCCAATTGAAATTTCATAAAAAATAAAAATTTGATTAATCAAGATAACTCAATTTGGATCTATTTCATTTCACTGATGCATATCTTGCTGTGTTGACATTTTTAGTGACAACAAATAAAGAAATCGTAACTGTTATTTAGAAAAATTATTTTAAAGGCATAACAATTTTTTTATTACTTAAAATGTTTACAAAAGGTAAAATGTTAAAAATAATACTGGTAAAAAGCAGCAATTTGTGCTATTTCATTTCATTTGATGACATCTATATTGATGAAATGGAAAAGTACCCTCAATTCTTTATGTTGTTGTTAATGACACTTGGCAACGCCAATCCTACCCGTCAGAGAGACTAGACAAATGATGTCAGGGAGCATCTTCCGTTTTTTAAAAAGAGCACCCTCATTACGAAGTCAATTCTTTATAGTTAATTAAATGAAATAATTAACAGTTTTTTTCTTTTTTTTTAACATGTCATTTTTTTTAGCTCATTTCTACAGAATGAATTTTTTTAAAAGAGAAATTCAATTATCCAAGATTATTAAACTACTTAAAAAAATATTGAGTTATTGGAACATCTATTATAAATACATTACAAAGTTAGGATAAAGTTAATTATATAGCCCTAAAGATAAATAAACAAAAATTGTAATTCAAGCTGAAATAGCAGCAAAATATAGTAATCAATCCTTGTAAATGATAATGTAATATAACTTGTTTTTAAATTCTTACTATCAGTTCACACTCTCTATATATATCTTGTTCAAATTTACAATTAATAATAAAATACTTTTTTTTTCATCCAATTAAATTAAACATTTTTTAAACCAATAATGGATGATATTTGATGTTAATAAAGTTTTTTAATATATTAAATCAGTAATTAAATTTAATTATTTAATTTTAGTTTCATATGAGAGAAAAACATACTATTGTGTAGTGATGAAATCTTTTGCATCAATGGTTATTATCTCTTATTTTTACATTTCTTATATATTCTTAATGTTATTTATTTTTATAATCTTTTAAATGAGTTTATTACTTCTTAGAAATTGTGTACGTCAGAAAGATTTTTTTTAATTTAGAAAAATGAAAATTATTTATAAAAGATTTTCTGAAATATAGTTAAATGAAAAACGTGCCTAGCAATGGCAAAATTGGTAAAGTGTCAACATATAAACTGTCATGTTTTTGGATTGAATCTCATTGAAGCATAAAAATAATTTAAATATAAACAAATTGAAATAACAGTATTGACTCTTGCTTCACAAATGGACAACAAGAAATTGAATAAAAAGTAACTAAAATAAAATTCTTTGTTGACCAAAGTAGAAATTTAGGTTAGACTATATTTTAGGGTGCCCCTTTGATTTTCGCCAAGTTGGGATCGCAATTGATCGCCAAGCTGGACAAAATCCAATCGTATTCTGATTGTAACAGAGCAACTGATTGTTCTAAGCAAAAAAAAAAAAAAAAAAAAACGATAGCCAAACAGAAATCACCATGTTTGCCAAGGGGGGTACCCTAAAATATAGTTTTACCGAAATTGAAATTTATTTGAAAAAATTTTTTTACATATAGCTTGTTGAATATTGAAAAAAAAATGATCATTTTTTTTACTAACTCAACTGCAGGTGAGTTCAATGGTACTGCTAGCCAATCTCCATGTGCTTCTTTCATATAATCAAATAAAGCATCTTCTGATCTATCGGAAGAAACAAATATAATCTCAAAAGGTTTATTAGCATCCTTTATCTCCTCATAAAAATCTGCCAGAATAGGTGTAAAGTGTCGGCATGGAGGACACCAATGAGCAGAAAAATAAAATCCAATTATTTCTTTATCTTTTAAAGCTTCATCAGCAGATACTTCAGTCCTGTCTTTCTTGACAAGTGTTTGTCCTGCAAGATGTTCCATCTAAATATAGACAGGAAATATTTTTATACAAAATAAACAATAATTTATAACAAAGTTAATCAATATATTGAAACTAATCAAACTACTTTTCTACTATTTATTAAAATTAAAAGAAAAGTCATCCAGTAACACTTTTATAAAAACCTCATTTAAGAATTTCTTTGCAAATTCCATATTTTTTCATATACATTTCCTTTTTCTTAAAAATTGGGTAGTTAGAGTGTAATGGTTAATTCCCAGTGAACGGTACGCTCCTCGTACGGTACACATATATACAACGGTATGCATCTATACAATTATAATTAATTGCATATAATATTGTATAAAATTATATTATTTGTATAAAATAATATAGTTTTATATTATATAATTATATTAATTGTATATTGTATAATTATATTAATTGTATAAAAATAGCGTACCATACACTGGGATACAGCTGAGTGTAATATAAATAATTATGTAAGTCAATAATTAAATTTAGGCAAATATATTTCCACTAATTTTAGAAATGTCATTCATGTCAAACTTTAGAGTTTTACAAAAGTTTTAAATTACAAAAAATATAAAAGCAATTTCTATTTCAAAAGAAATTATTTTCAAAATTACTGCAAATAACACATTCCTGGGAACAGACTTCAAATTATTGTATTAGAAAATAGTAACAAGAAATTAAAACAAATATACATAAATTAACATTTTAAAAATAAATGTATATAATATACTTCTTAAAAGAAATATATTAATATTTTTTTTCAATTTAAAAACAAAATCTAACACATTGCTAGAGAAAAATGATTTTTCATAAAAATAAATTTTTATGAGAAATATATTAGTAAAAGATTATCAAAATTACAGATATTCAACTTTAACACACAATACATGCACATATATAAAACAATCTAATTATCAATACGTGTATATAAAACAATCTAATCTAATAAATTTAAGAAACTTAGAATAATCTTTATTATTAAAACCTGTATTGGTAAGAGAAAAAAAAAATTTGGTTAAAACTAGTAACCAGAGAATAAGATCTTTAAAAATACCAATCATAAAATACTAAAATAACATGAATAACACAAAATGCATGCATACACTTTACTGAAACTTTGAGAAGCAAGAAAAAGCTATAGAAATGTCATATTCAATCAAGGTTATAAAAGATATAACATGTTTGACAGGAAACAGATTTCAAATTAGACAGGAAACTGCACCTATATTTAGGAGATGTTCTCTAAGAACTATTGAGTGATCAAAAGAAAAAAAGGTTCTTTTTTAAATATTTATTTTAAGCTACAAACTAT
Source organism: Latrodectus geometricus (assembly GCA_026290005.1). NCBI lineage: Eukaryota > Metazoa > Arthropoda > Arachnida > Araneae > Theridiidae > Latrodectus > Latrodectus geometricus. Next base: position 432,443 of record JAPDSC010066463.1, on the reverse strand, counting down.
TTCCTGGTGGTTCTAAGCTCAAAGTTTTACAAATTTAATAGTTAATCAAACAAATATTCTTTTAAATGTTTATATTAATAACTTTTTAAAAAGTTTTCATTCATCAAAAATTTTTGGAGAAAAAGATTGGATTTAAAGAAATAAGGTTCAGTTTCTTTATCTCCCACAAACATTTTTTGTTTTTATATAACTAAATTAAATAGATAATTTGTTGCTGGTTTGTTTGTTTTTTGTGAGATTGTAGTTATAAACAAAAATCATATACTTTATTAAATATACAATTTTTATAACATATTTTTCACTTAAACTAATTGGAATTAATATCAAAGATTACAGACATATCATAGAGCAATTTTTATTTGAAAAAATTTCTACTTTTACTTTTAATTTTCCTTTAAAAAGTAAAAAAATCTATCATATATTATATATCCTGATAAAATTTAGCTTTACAACTTTAGCAAAATCCATCTAAAATTATAAAATGAGCTTCTTATAGAAAAAAAATATTTAAACTTTGTAGAAAATAAATTATTTTGTTTTGAACAAGTATAAAAAAAGAACAGCAATTCATTACATAAATGAAAACAAAAAATATAATTTTGTAAAAAAAAAATGGAAGATTTTTTAATGTTTTCAAAGCTAATAGAATTTTTATACTATAAAAAACAAAATTTAAAACTGATTAACAATTTTTATAAGAATATTGTTAAAAAGTGTACAGATGCGACACCTGCTACAACAAACCTTATACAAAATATCAATTTATTAAAATATGAGTTTGCTATTAATAACAGAAAGATGTTACACAAACACCTTCAAATAAAAATAAATTTATAAAATAGTTGAAATGATTAGGTAAATAAAAATATGCTTATGAACTTAAAGAACCAAAATAGAAGGCATCATACTATTAAAATCAACATATAAATAAAACAATTTATGGGAAATAAAAATAAACGTAATTCTTTTAAAAGACATGCACAATATTATTTAACAGTAAAAATGCAGTTTTACACAAATTTTAAATGACGATTATGATTTTTTTT
>JAPDSC010066463.1:406846-421397 GCA_026290005.1 Latrodectus geometricus | reverse complement strand
AGTTGGTTCGCGACCTCCTATTTGTTATTCAGAGGTTATCCTGTCATCACTACAGGATGTTCATCTATCCACCACCTGCCGACGCGCCTGGTAGCCGCTCAAGCCGCAGGTTATTGAGTTTTACGATTAACCAATATGGCCATGACTGAGGGGTCTGGACAGAGGCGGCTTCTTCTTTCTGAACTGCTACTTCTGTCTCAGAGGTCTTTGATTCAGGGCCCTCCTTTTTCTTCACTGCTCTTCGGTGTTTCAGTGATCGAAGGTTCACTTTAACAAATGTTAAAGGGAATTTTTGAACCACAGACCTTTAAATGATGGCTTGTAATATTCCCCGCAACCATTACATTTGACTTGAAATAATTTCTTCTCTTTCAGTTTCTGGTATTATGATTTGTTTCTCTGATAATTCTGATGTTTTGTATTTTGTAAATGTCTCTTAATGCAAGACTCTTTATAATATTCACCCCAATACTTTACTTTGAACTCTCTCTTCTTCTTTATCATCATAGAATTGAAAGATGTTCTGGTTTTGGATAAGCTCGATCAGTTCCACTTTTTTAATGTTCAAGTAACCTCGAATTTCATTTTCTTGATAGTAGAGATTAGACGGTTTCATATTCCATCTTTATTATATCTTTATTAAATAAATGAATTTCTTTAAATGCTTAAAATATTGAAAAGATTTATTCCATTTCAAAACATATATATTGAATTTTCAAGATAAGAATGTATTTAAAATAGTCCAATTCGATAATATGAGTTCCTAACCACTAAACTAAAATTTAGTATTGTTAGCTAATATGCAAATGAAAATTATAGTACATGTAATACCTCGATATAACATTTTGAAATTAAAGGCGAAATTCTTTTTTAGTCGATTTAGAAGAGGATAAACTGCAATCTGCAACTTACTTTGAATTCAGTTTTAGAAATGATGTTACCAAATTTTTTATATCATTTAAGAACAGAAGTGTAGGAATCCCATATTTACATGTTAATTCATTTTACTTAGCTCCATAAATAAATGGAGAAATTTAATATGTGTTAAAACTTATGAGATATTGAATCAAGAATATCCGATTTCTGACATTACAGTCCATACTGATAAAATTTTAGTTCGCTTGGAGAATGATTCCCTTATTTACATACCTTTCGACATATTAAGTATAGAGGAAGTAGAATCATTAAAAAAGAGAACCAAATAAAAGCTATGAGTTTAAGTAAATACATGATTTTTTATGAGTTATTCAATATAAAAGTATTTAAAGAAATAAAAAAAAATTTCTCATATAATAAACACAAAATGGTATTGTTAAATTAAATTCAAGCATCAGTTCATTCTGTTCAGTTCAAGCTGAAACAGAAAGACTTTCAAGAAAATGAGGGAACTCAATATCATGAAAAATATTCTGTCTGAAATTAAACATATAACCACAAGACATGGAAATTGAGTATTTTGCATGATTATATCTTTACCTCGAAGATATGATAAATTGGAGATCAGATTATTTAAAACTCAATTATTTTAAATAACTTTTCTTTTTAGATTTGGGAAGTAAGTATATTGGAAAGTCTCAACCGGCGTTTGCGCCGGTTGAGACTTTCCGGTTCAATTTGACGGTTTCAATTTGAACAGTAATATTAGATTTTAATGGCTTTTAAAAATCTTTAAAATGTAATTGTGTTAAAGAAGTTTGTTTCAATTACATAAAATATCACAACCCATTTTTGCACATGAATAATAAGTTTTAAAATTAAGGAATAAATTTGAGGATATTTATCAGTTTTTTTCTCCAATACCCGAGAATATAATTTTTGACATACTCTAGCTCAGGGATGGCCAAGACGTCGACCGCGAAGACATTTTAGGTAGACCGCACGACTATCCCGATAGTGATCGCAGATATTAACAATTTAATTTATGACTATGACTTATGTAATAGAATTAATGAATTATTTAAAACAAAAATTTACTACAATTTTTGTTTAAAACCTAAAACAAGCTGTGCAAAGTAAGGCATTGAATTTTTCATTTTACAGTGGAATAAAATTGAAACAATTTGACAAAGTGGGATGCTTAGATTATATCCAGTAGCCGGCGCATGATAGCGACGTGCCGAGTCGTCTAGTCTACCCGTTACTTCTGGCCGTTTAGTTTCACTTCTAAGTTAATCGTCTTACGTGGCAGGTCGCTTGCTTCCTACCACACTGATACGAATTTGTTTCAAAACTGTTGAATGTTCGAACTGTTGTTCGAAACTGTTAAATTTGTTTTTCAACAACCCGTCCAAAATGACACAGTCAGGCACCAGTGCTAAGAGAAGTAAAACATACCGTTATCACAATGAGTGGGAAGATGATTTCTTTTTTGTTATGATGAAGGAGAAATGTTTGTCTCATATGTAACTCAAGTGTGGTATTACCAAAAATAGCAAATGTCGAAAGACATTTTAAAACCATGCACTTAAAATACGCTACAGACTTTCCAATCGGCAGTGAACTTAAAGTGCATGAATTAAAGTCGCATGAGTTAAAGTGCATGAATTAAAGTCGAATTTACATTTACAGCAATCGGTATTTACGAAACCAGGCACCAAAGCTAAAGCAGTAACATTGGCGTCGTTTAAAATTACAGAAGTTTTGATAAAGCGAAAAAAACCATTCGAAGATGGAGAATTGATAAAAGAAAATTTTATTAAAGAAGGAGAAGTGCTTTTCCATGATTTTAAAAACAAATCTGAAATAATATCGTCAATAAATAATATTTCTTTGTCGCGTAACACTATGGTGCGACGGACTGAAGCTATAAATAATAATTTGGAAAATTTATTAAATGACGATTTATAAGCTTGTAAGTTCCTATCACTTCAATTTGATGAATCCACAGATATTAGTGACATTGCACAGTTATGCCTTTTTGTGAGAATGGTTTTCGTATTTATGACTTCAAAAGAAGAATTATTAACTATAATTCCATTGAAAGGACAAACGAGGGGACAAGTTATTTACAATTCATTTATAAACTTTATTGATAAGACAGAATTTCCAATATATAAATTGGTCTCTATTCCAACAGATGGAGCTCCAGCAAACGTCGGGAATAGAACTGGTTTTATAGCCTTATGCAATAATGATGAGGAAATTCCCAGTTTTACCAGCTATCATTGCATTATCCATCAACAGGTATTGTGTTCAAAAATACCAAAGTCTAATGATATAATGCAAATTGCTTTTAAAATCGTCAATTCAATTCATTCAAGAAGTCTTCAGAGACGACAATTTTGGGCGCTTTTGGAAGAAACTGAATCAGAGTACGGAGATTTCTTATTGCACAGACGTGAGGTAGCTAAGCCGTGGTGCTTTTTTAAAAAGATTTCGTATTCTCTTACCAGAAATAAGAAATTTTCTACAAATAAAAGGAGAGCACATTACTGAATTGGAAGATGGGAAATGGCTCATGAAACTAGCTTTTCTCTGCGATATCACTACAAAACTTATCGACTTAAACCTAAATCTACAAGGAAAGAATAAATGTTTAACAAACATGATGAGTGCGATTAAAACTTTCAAAGAAACTATAGAAAGGTATGCGTTTCAATTAAGAAAACATGAATTGAGAAACTTCAAAAACATGGAGGAAGAGTGCATCCATAATCCAAACCGAGACTTCGAAGATTTCGCTGAACACTTAGATGTTTTGTTTGAAGAATTTGAAAGAAGATTCACTGACTTAAATAGGTTGAAAGAAATACTCAATTTTATGATATTTCCATTTAATGAAAATGTCAACATTGATGGAGTATCTGAAAAAAATAGGACATTTTATAGATAGCACTTCAGTCGCGATCGAGGAAGAAATTATTAAATTACGATGCGATATATTTCTTAAATCCAGAGCATCTAGCGATACTGATTTTTGAAAATTAATTTCTGAGGAAACGTTTCCAAATATTTACAAATTGATTTTGTATTTGAAATCATACTTTGGATCGACGTATCTTTGCGAATCTGCTTTTTCAACCATGAACGCCATAAAAACTAAATATCGGTCGCGTTTAACAGATGAACATATAATTTCGTGTTTAGGCATTGCAATAAGCTCGTATCAGCCACAATATGATAAACTTGTCGCAGATATACAGTGTCAAATTTCATCTAAATAAAGTGAATTGGATGGTCAATTTTTATGTATATGAATACTTTGATTATTTTCGTCAGTAAATTTTTATTTTGTAAATACTAGGTTTTTTTTTTTTTATTTAAAGAAAAATTAGATAATATGCCATTTTTTCTGTTACCGAAAATAAATATATAAACATATACGTTATTTCTGCCATTGGTAGACCGCCTTCGATTTTTTAAATGTGGAGTAGACCACGGATCCCAATAGTTTGGCCATTCCTGCTCTAGCTGGACTAGTCACACACCCATATATTATTGTCATGTCACCAAATAAGTCGTAATATTTTCCATTCCTTTTTATTATTATATTTGTTTCTTTAAATGGATAAAATGATGCTCGAAAACGAAATTATTTTATCTTCTGCGAGCTTGAGGAAAAGCACTGGAGAGAGAAACGGGTTTTCATGTCAACTTATTATTTCTTGACACGTTAATTGTTTAAAAAGCCGCTCTTAATGACGTAAGAAATATTCATTCTAACTATGACTAGATAGCAACACGAACTGGACTAGGAATGTGCTATAGGAAATTTATCACCTCTTTCCATTTTAATTTCTGAAGTATTTTTGACGACATTTTTCAATCAAATAAATGGTAGCTTTTGTTATTTTAAAGTTTTCTCACGTTCTAAAAGGGAAATGACTAGTTTAAAGCTATATTTTAACGTATTTTTGTCTTCGGTGACATGTTTATATTAATGAGATGTTCTCTCTTTGTCAGGTACCCAATAGTTCCGTGACAGAGTCTAAGCTTAGTCACAGTGAGATCCTGGTATCGATCCCCAACCTCGGTTTGGTAGCAGTTTTCGCGAGTAGTGTATTGCTATTTGCGTTAAGGTCACTTATGGATCAAACACGTAGGGAAGATTAAAGTGGTGGGTTGAGATTTGTGGTCTCTATTTACACACTTTAGAAGATTCTAGAGGGTGTTGTCTCTAAGCCCAATTTACGCAGGGAATAATGAACTTGTAAACATTATACAATACATAGGAGGTATAAAATAGCATAGATAGAAATCAATAAAAATTATGGTTTTATAAAAATTAACATATGTATACAATGAGCAAATGGGAGGGGTAAGTTTGGTATAGGAAAAGTACCTTTCATATGGGGTATAATCCTACGGAGAAGCAATACCACACATGCAGTGATTTGTGATACTCTAAGTTATGCAGTCTATTAATTGTGAGAGACATCTTGCTATTTCAAAGCAACCTAGGAAAGGGATTGAGAGTTGTTACATGTCTTCATAGAGCGTCTCCTACATGCTCGATTGGGTCTGGTGATCGAGTTTTCGCTCAATTGTTTCCTGCACGATGCGAGCCCTGTGTGGCCTCGCTTTATTATCCTGTAGCACAAAAGCATCACCTATTGACCATGAATAAGGGAGCACATAAGCATTCAGAATGTCGTCTCTATAGGTGTGAGCATTAAAATTTCATGGGAAAAGACATGAAAGTCTGTAAATCCACTCAAAGAGAAACAATCCCAAACACAGGCGCTTTCTGATCTATATGCATCTCTTTCGCGGAATTCCACGTTCTCTCCAAATGAAAATGCTCCTACTATCGCTTTCGAGGCTAAACTTGGACGGACTCATCTGTCAGAAGAACAGTCTGATGGACATGCTGGCATGCCCATTGCAAATATTTCCGCCTATAGCGTGATTTGAGAGGGATGCAAATAACTATTTTTCTCGCATAAAGACCAAGTTCGTGAAGTCTTTGACGCACATTTGATCTAGATACCTAACTTCCGGAACATGCAGCGAGGATGTAATCTGAGTTCAGCGGGAGTTGTGGTTCAATTCATTCATGCACATAGTGACAAATATAGGACATCCGGCACTAGTGTAGCGCGTGGCCGTCCTTTGTTGAACCTCCTGGATGCCAAATCCGTGGTTAGAAATTGCTGCCAAAGTCTATGAACCACAGACTGATTCAAATTCAGCCATCTAATCACTTCTATCTGACTTTGTCCTACTTCTAGTCTCCCAATAGGTCACTATCGAAATTATTCTGTCAAATTAGGCCTGGAGGCCATTGTTACTATTTTGCTATACGTGATCTCTAAATTGAGACTTAGACCACCACCTTGACCAAGACAATAACCACCTTGCTCTGAGACATCCCTTTTTATGCTCCTGCTAATGACGTATTCCGACAGCAACGTCACTATTCTGTATAATGTCTTATTGTTCAGCTCTTTTTACTTACCAGCATATTCAAATTTCATTGAGATTGTCTTATTTTTGGGAGAGTTATCGCTAATTTTGTGATTTTTTCTTAATTATTAATAATTAGTGTTTTACATTTGAGTACATTATTATAGAAACTGGTGGATTCAAAGTATATCAGTAAAAAACGCATTAAAAATTGATAAAGATTACAGAGCCACTATAAAAGAAAAAGCTATTAATTTATTTCCATGTAATTTAAATCATAGCATTACAAAAATAACATCAGGGCACATCACCAAGTTACAACTGCTTGTATGTAGCTTGTGGTTTCCAAAATTTCACTTGCTTTTAATTTAGCGTCAAAAGCCGCCATATTGACTTAGCAAATTACAGTTCCAGATAAGGAAAAGTCATGCAGCGAATACTTTATTTTTTCATAATACAATAGTTAAATGTTAAAAAGTTTATCCCCATTTTATAATAAGTAATTTACAAGTAAATAGATGAGCTTTGATTAAACAGCCTTATAGGAAAAAAATCCATCTTCAAAATCCCAATTAAATGACAAACATTACTGAAGTATATCAATAAATTGAATGGAAACTATTAAGTTATAGAACACATTGTTGTTTCAGACTTTCCACGTTGCACCCATTCTAAAGAGCAAAGGAAATTAATAAATCATAGATAAACAAGCCTATTCTTTATTACAGTTATCATGGAAATTTCCATACAAATAATTAAGGAATGTATAATAGTACTGAATTAGGGAGTAGCTTCATAGCTGGTGCAAAAATGTTGGAATATTTTTTTTCATCTCATTACGCAAAATATTAAATAATTGAAAAAGCATGGTCATCAATATAAAAATAAGCTAATATGATCAATACTTTGTTAATATTGCAAATAAAGCTTACTAATGTAAATATATTATAAATACAAAGCTTTTTAATATTCCTTTTATTTATCTACTGCATTTTTCAGTAAATTAAATTAAAACCAAGGAGACAAACTTTTTTAAAGCTTTCTTTTTCTTCTTATTTTCATTCGGTACTTACATTTGATTTAAATAGCTCCCTACATCATGAAATTTAAGTTTAAAATGTAAAGTTGTTTTAACAAACATTGGCAACCTTTGTTTTCTATTTATTAAAAAAGTATACAGTTTTTAAAAAAATGTATGGATTTAAATTATAAGTCCAAAAGATAGGAAATTTTCATGATAAACGAACAACATTAGATAAAACAATGAGATGAAGTTTCTTTTTGAAAACTCAGTTCTTAAAACTAAATCAATGTTAAAATTAATCAAGTTAAAACTAAATTCCAGCTACTTAAGGAATTATAAAATGTATTGAAAACAAAATTTATATAATCTTAAACAATAAGTAAATTCTCAAAAAAAAAAAAAAAAAAAAAAAAAAAATTAAACAGAGTAGAAAAATTGGTAACCATATTGGATTTAACTTGTTATTGCTACACTATATATAAACAGATAATTAGCTTTCTATATTGGTCATATCTTGGCGTATCCTAAAATGGGAGTAACTTGGCTGCCGTTTTAAGACTAATAATGCAATATTGAAGAAAACTTGGTAGCCATTGTTTGTCCTATTATTGGCTCATCTTCGCGTTTCCTGCATTGGGGAAAGCTTGATCCCTATGTGATAAGATTTATCTTGGCATGCCTAATATTGAGGATAACATTGCGCCCATTATAGGTCCATCATTTGGTTTATCTTGGCATGTTATATTCATATTGGGAAAAACTTTACTCCCATCATTGGGGATTATCTTGCCAAGACTGCTAATATTGAGCCAAACCATTTTGCTACTTGAGTATCATCTTCATAAGTTGGATTCCTTGAATCATTTACTTTTGATAAACAGCTTAACTTTTCAAATCAAAAATCTGAATCTTCAGCATTTTATTATAGTTTTTCACTTGAACAATACGAAACACTAATTACACTCATCGCCATAAAAATTTCCTCACCAAGTAATAATTGTAGGATTCTATTGAAACTTGTATGAAACCCACAGAGCTCTAGCAACACAATGAGAGGACACCTCCCAGTAGTTGACTAAAACAAGCAATGCTTCACTTTATTGCAAGTGACGCGAAACTATTGAGCCATTGGGGTATGCCAGTAGTTACACAGAAACAATTTGGCACTGGATTGTATGTATAATCGATCAATGCATCTAAATCTGGTGATTTTTTATTATATCATATAGATGGAAAACAATAAAAATCATGGAAAAAATTACATTTTGGCAAATCCTAGTAATTACATCATCGAGAAAAATTTTCAAACATTTAATTCTATTTTCAAATCTTACTAATTGAATCTAATTTATTAGAATTTTTGCAAGGATAGTTCTTCTGAGATTTTTTAGTGTGTTCCGAAGATTTTCTAACCTCTTGGATCCAGGAATCATTTTCATTGTTTTAAATAAAATTTTATTTTGGATTAATTGTTTAAAGTTAATTTTTAAAATTCTGTCAATATATCTTTTCTTATGATAATGTATAACATTTTTATTATTTATATTGAAATAAAACACTTTTTTAATTGTTAATTTCAAGTGTATTTAATAGCTTGTACTTATATTTCCAAAAATGATGTTCCCAGATTTTTTTATTTAAAATTATTAGGTAAAATTTGATTGCAGTGTGTGTATTTTATAATTAGTATTTACTTTTTTTACGAATGCTTCCATAAGAATAAATCTTCTTATTTTCCTTAGAATTCGTATTTACACTTTCAAAATTAACATTTTTAAAATTCAATATTTTAAACATATATATTTATGCCTTTTATTTATATTAAGTTGGGGAAAAGTAATCCATTATTTTTTCGGTAGACGTCTGTAGTGATCGCTATCTCGTGAGGTATCTATCAAACAATTTTAGATTTATGCTCGTTGGAAAGGTGACATTTGACTCTAAAATATCCTCTTGCGGTTTTTTGTTTGGTTAAGTCAGTTACGAGTACAAGGTTTTAAAAATGGAAGACAACAAACAGAAAATTCGATACATTTTCGTTTTTCTCTTGTAACGGCGAAAAAGATAGCCGGGTGGCTAAAATTGTGAAAGGTGTTTATCGTCCTATATAAGACTGTAACAACCAGTTACGCACAATTTTTGTTTCGTCGATTCCGCTCGGGTATTTTTGATGTTAGAGATGCACCTCGCATGTGGATACAGCATCGTCGAAAATGTCTATAAAATATCAAAAATGATCGAAGTTAACCGCATGTCAGCAGTCGTAACGCGCAAGACCTAAAAATCTACATGAAAGCTGTTTTAAACCTTTTTACAAAGTGAATCCAAAAGAAGTTACATGAAGTTCACGTAAAAATAATGGATTTCCTTTTCCCCAACCTAATATTTGAATTTCTAATTTTAATGTGTGCCGCCTACTCTGTCTAGTGGTCAGCGTGCCTGACTGCTGATAAGGAGGTCTGGATTCGAATACGTTCGGGCATGGATGCACGTTCTCTTTCCCTCTCTCCTGTCTTCGCTCTTTCCTTGTATGAATGAAGTGTGAATGGCTGCCTAACCTAGAAATGGGTTCCTATGGCATGTGTATTTTATACAAAAAAAATATTGTATAAAATATAGTGTTTATTTGTACAAAAAAAAAATCATCTCCAGTTATCCTCTTCGGTGTGAGCTACAAGCATATTAGCATAGAGCTAAAAAAATGTCCGTCATAACCTAACCTAATTCAAAAGTGCAAATATTTTATGTAAATTCAAGGCAAATACTAAGATAGGGATGGGACGTAGTTAGTTTTTTGTACCTAGTTAGTACTAATTACAGTTACTTTTAAAGTAACAAGTATTTTACCGATTATATTTTATGGATGTTACATTTTGTAATGTGCTGTCATCTATTGGATTAAAAAATAATAACGACGTTCTTATAAGTTTTGTAATTAAATTTAAAACTAATTTCTTAATTAAAAATAAGTAATTAAATCTATAACATTTTATATAATTCAACAAAATTAATTTGTTATTAACATAAATCATTATCATTTAAATATAAGAATTCACTTAAGTGTTGATAAAAAGAACTATAATTCTTTTTATTTATGTTACATTTAATCCATTGCAATTTTATGTCTTTTCTTAGAATGTTTTATTTTCTCAAATATGACACAGAAATATAAGATATTTCCTCCACAAAATTTTTCTATGATTTTTTTTTTCCTTTTTCGAGCTTATAAATTTCATAAATATTTTATATTGAATATAAAAATTTCTATTTGTTATTTGTTTTCAGAATTTATGACAATTTAAGTTTTTAAATTACTCAGTAGTAATTTTGAAAGATTTCCAATGTTAATTAAAACATGAAATTAGGTAAGATAAGAAAAAAATTTCTATTTTCAATCTAATAATTTAATTTTTATTTTTTGCTTAATTTTTTATTTGAATTTCGTAAAATTTTTCAATTGTATTAATAAAATTCTATAATTAAATGGTAAATAGTTTGTGAAGTATTGTAATATGGAAAGATTAATCAATTACGGAGATTTTTTAAGCGTTCGCTTAAAAAAATACCGCAATTAAACTTTTTAAAAAATCAGCTCTTAAAATTTCTTATATTTTTTTTAATTATAAATATAATAAAAACAATCATAGTAAAATTTGTTGATATTATAATAACTAGTAATTTTTCGTATAAAAAATCGCTTATACATATTTTTAAGCCCCTATTACATTAGAGTTGCCGATATTTCATTTTGAGCAACTCCCATAGACTTAACATTACGTGACGTCACATCTCGATTTTGGGCAACTCGGACACGTCGTCCAATGATGTTTCAGATTTTTTTTACAGCTGCGCATTTGAAATTTGATCATTGCCAAGTTTCGCCAAATGAAAGTTTATTGGCGTTATGCATTGCCGCAATTTTTTTTGGTCATGCAGCAGCAACTTGAGCAATTCGTATTACCAATAGATGATCAACGGAACTGATGCTGTCTTTTACTTTCGCCAAGCGGAAATAATAAGATGCCAAGAAATAAGATGTTTTCATTATTGTTAATGAGTGCATGTGATAAATAAATATACTTGAAAATGGCAAATATCTGTGTTGAATGGACAAAAGAAATGGAAATTGATTTTATTGAAATGATAAGAGTAAAGCCTCATATATGGGATAATTCAGATTCCCAATATAAATTAACTAAATCAAAACAAAAAACGTATGATGAAATAGCATTCGAATTAAAGTTTAAATATCATCGTTATAAAGATGTGTTTACACGTGATAAGAATTTTCACCTGTGTTGTTTGAGTGATCTCTTAATTTTATTAAAACTATAAAAATAAATATTATGTTTTCAAAATACCAGTTTTGTTTTAGATCTTGATAATAGTATTTATTTTAGGAAATTAACACAAAAGTTTTAAGAAATTTTTTACCCAGATATTTTTTCTTTTCACGTCGTCAAAGATTAGCTCTTATCATTCTAAACGTGAAGTTTCAACCGCTAAAATTGAGTGAAACAATAGCATGATGGCGTAATGTAAACAAATTTTTGCTACAAATTAAATTCCCAAATAAGAATTCATCATGAAATCTGGACACCTACAGAGTAAAATATGGCAACCTTAAAAATGTTAGCCAGAAAAGCTGTTAATAAATCTAGTAAAACAGCTATTTACTTATAGCAAACCTAATAGAAATCTCAAGCATTCATTGGACGATGAGCTCGAGTTGCCAAAAAATCGAGCTGTGACGTCACGTAATGCTAAGTCTATAGGAGTTGCTCAAAATGAAATATCGGCAACTCTAATGTAATAGGGGCTTTATGTAATAGATAAACCAGGTTTCTGAAATAAAAATGGCACTAATTAACATATCTTGTTTTAATTTTAAGAATTTTAAGCAATTTATGGATAAATAAAGTAGCTTTGCAATCAAAACTGTTTTAATAATGTTTAAGTAAATATACTAATTCTATATTAGGGTAAATTTTATAGTTACATAAGAATTCCTTAAATATAAAATAGTTTTTCCAAAAATCTATATTTTATGATGTTTCTCTAAAATATTGAGTAATGAAATATTTAATACAAAATGGAGGAACGGAAACACATGCATTTTATTTACATTATCCATAATTTAAAATAAATACGCATGAAGTAACACATGACTGTATAAATAAAAATAAAAACTGACTTAATTCAAGTATTTTATTTTCCGTTTCTAAATTCCAAACTAAAATGTGTGAATAAATACTTTAATTACGTTTAAATCAACATTCTCATTAAATGAATAATAACTAATTGTATGATAAAAATGTAAAAGAACTTTTTTTTCCAATAGTTTTTGTATCAAAATATAAAGAAATTAAACAGTATCAGAATAAAAAATACACATATTTATATGAAATCATAATAAAAAATAATAATAAAACTCATGGGAGTATAATAACGAATTTAATTTAAACGCTTTATTTTTAATTTAAGAAACATGAAAACAAAATACATTTGTATTTGTTACGGTTCAAATAAATATGTTCATTCTACTACAATAATTTAATAAAAATTCGTTATATGAAATTTCATTCAACTATTCAGTGTAAACAAATTTGATATAGAATGAACATATTTATTCAAGACTTATTAAATACTAGCTGTACCCGCCCGGCATTGCCCGTGCATTTAGAAAATGCAGATAAGTGAATATGGCAGGAATAGTAGTGTAGGACATGTAGACTGTCTCTCTCTCTCTTCCCCCCCCCCACACACACAACATTCCCCGTCGATAAAAAGGAACAATATATCCTAAATATTTTAAACGGAATTGCTTATTAAATCACAGGTTCATTTTCTATATTTATTTAGTTTAATGATTTTAATTAGAAATATTTTATATAAATTAAAATTAGATGTAAGTTTGATTTCCTAACGATTTCTTATTAAAAAGTTTAAGTGTATGTAATAAATTCTTCAAAGTTTTTATTTGCTTTCAAGAATTTGATAAAACTTGAATGATAAATAAAATGCTATTCGTTTGTGCTAAAATGAATAATAATTAGAATTTCCTGAAGAATGTATTGAGTCAATAATATAGTATGAAAATGGGTACTTCTTCATTTCACCGGTGCAAGTTATAAAGTCGCCAAATGGCATTACTATGCGTAACAAAAAATCACAAAATTTCTGCTTTTTCCATCATTAACTTTCTGTTTTTACCAAACATTTTAAATAAAAAAAATATTTTTACAAAATAAAATTTTCAATTAACATTAAATGAATTAAATTAATGGTACAATCCTAGGAGACAGGATTCAATTTGTCACCAAAGGTCCCATGCCTTTGGTGACAAACGGGAAAAAAAAGCGTCCAGGCAGAAAGAAATGGCAAAATAAGAATTCTAGAAATCGTTACGTTTATCGTATCTAGTGTATCAAAGTAGGATTACCAAGAATGACAAAATTTATAACCAACTAAAATTATTCATGCCAAGGACCTAAAGCACATTTTAACCTAAGATTCAAAACACTGATGACAATTTTTCGACATAATGCAAATGAATATCTAGATCCGTTGTAGAAAAAGTCCTTAATAGGTGAAAATGCGCTTTAGGTCCCCTACTTGGCGCCTTTTCAAAACCGCCGATACCATGGCGAAAATTCTACGGCTATTTCAAAGTGAAACTTAATTAGCGACCAATGAAAAGACTAAAACAAAAGGATAATTAATGAGCATGAGTGAAAAAGCGCATCAAATTCGCGAGTTGGTGAAGTAGGGGAACTAAAGTGCAATTTAACCAACAAAAGAATATGGAATTAATTTTATAATACACACATACACAATCAGCCAGTTTAACAATATAAAATTCCAAACACGAAAAACAAAAAGCATCATACTTATAACTTAAAAGGGATAAAAAGAAATTATTGGCTGTATCCCAGTGTACGGTGCGCTATTTTTATACAATAAATATAATTATAGAATATACAATTAATATCATTATATAATATAAAATTATATTATTTTATACAAATAATATAATTTTATACATTATTATATACAATTAATTATAATTGTATATATGATTACCGTTGTATATATGCGTACCGTATAAGGAGCGTACCGTTCACTGGGAATTAACCGAAATTATTAAAGGCGGAAAAAATTATAAGGGTAAGTAAAGTCCAA
>JAPDSC010066463.1:320279-406836 GCA_026290005.1 Latrodectus geometricus | reverse complement strand
CTCGGTCAGACGGACAGACACATTACACTTGCTTTTATTATTATAGATTAGAAAACACAAACAATTTTGGTTGCGAAACTCTTAACTCTATAATTTAAACAATGGCAAAATATTGGGAAATAAAACAATGGATAAATTTAAAGAATACGTATAAAAAATGCCCATAATAAAAAAATTACCATGATAATAAACAAAAACAACAACAAAAATTCATTTAATATACAATCTTATTTTTGGCTTAGAATAATTAAAGTAAATTGATATTTTGTATAAGAAAAAAAAAATTTTTTTTTTGAAAAATATCACAATTTATTTTGCTAATAGTAAATATTTTTTACAAGTGGATTATTTATGTGGACAATTTTCATTGATTCCTTCTCAGAATATTTTTTTCATTCTCAGAAAAGCAATTTATGTAATTATGTAACTGCCTAGTTTTTAATGGTAGGAAACATTTTTGAAAAGAAAGAAATTATATATATTAATATAAGAAATATTAACTATTGAAAATATTATAATATCTTTGAAACTGAAATATAATAAAAAAAAAATTACACTCATTTTTTTTTTTTTGTTCAACATAATAGGGTAATTCGGGAGACAAAAACCAATATTTAAAAATTAATTAAAACCTAAATTTTAAAAATATAA
Source organism: Latrodectus geometricus (assembly GCA_026290005.1). Taxonomy (NCBI): domain Eukaryota; kingdom Metazoa; phylum Arthropoda; class Arachnida; order Araneae; family Theridiidae; genus Latrodectus; species Latrodectus geometricus. The sequence continues at coordinate 406,185 of JAPDSC010066463.1, read as the reverse complement.
TAACAAAAAGAAAAGGTAATGAAAATTGTTCAGTACGTAATAAAAATATCAGGCTTTTCTTTATATTTAAAAAAAAAAAAAAAAAAAAAAAAAAAAAAAAAAAAAAACTTTATTAAGTAAACATGTGATGATTATTGATTTTTTCAACTCATTTATTTTATTGATCAAAACGAAACGAATGAAATTGCTTATTTTATTCAAAAATATCTTTTATTGTTATTTCACAATAGAAATTCATTTCGTTCATCAGTTCTCCTCAACTCAAAGCTATCTTCGATCTTCCAATTGCGAAGAATCAATTTTCTATTTTCCAGTTAAACCACCTGCCCTTTCCCTCCACCTACTCTCCACCCTCCCATAGAAAGCGATTGCGTAAATATTCATGGCTGAAGTTAATGGTGTTCATATTCTGTGCATAACAGGTCTGATCCGGCATTATGGTTTGTAATGTGTAAGAACACGTTTTCTCTTGCCACACCAAAACCCAATACTGAATCAATAATTAAAAATAATTATATTGTATCACATCTTCCGCCCGAAACTGAATCATTAATTCATGATGTACTAATGAAACCGGATGCAACCGATCCATACAAGCAGATTAAACAGGTTAATAAACCACTCGGGACAATCATCCCAATGAGAAATTTGTAAATTTTTATTAGGGGAAGAATGAAAATCGCGCAAACCTCAGAACTTTTACGAAATACGAAGCGTCGCGCCGTTTCACACATAATGTTTCCGATAAACTAATGTTAGAACTGTTTTTTTGAAGCAATCGCCTTCCATTATTCAAACCTTTTTAGCTGTAATTTCCGATCTAACCTTAGAGAAAGCTGCTGAAGTTTCGGAACAAATCATCTCTTGTTGAAGCGTTTTCAGTTTCCAAGATAGACGAAACTTTTGAAACTAAAATATTTAGGGAAATTGGAAGTTTAAATAAACGAATCGTGTGATTAACTCTTTCTTTTTTCTCGTAGTCGCTCTTTCTATCGTTGTAGCAAACGCCGTCGCGAAAGAAGTAATTCCCATAAACGAGATTTTTCAATTTGCTGGTATCACCGGCGTTTCATATAAAAATGTAGGGATAATAAATGTTGAACCTTGTGCATGACAGGAAAATGAATGCAGCAAAAAAATGGAGGCGACATATTCTTTGCCTCACGTGACTTGTTTATTCGTTACCGGACATCAAATATTTAATTTCCTCTGACGTGTCCTTAATCCCTGCTTATCAAAATGAAATTCTTCACAACAAACGCTTTTAGCCTTCCACAATTAATGTCTATGGACACTCTCGTTAGATTTTAATTTAAGAAGAAAATTTACTTGGGCATTTCTGATAGACGTTCTTAATAAACCCATTTTAGAAACAGATTTTCTCTATTATTTTGAATTGTTTTCAGATCTTAGGTATAAATGTCTTAAAGATACAAAAACGAAATTACAATTCATTGGCCATTTAAAATACACCGATCTTCATTCAGTCAAATTTGTATTCTTAAAGATATTCCTTATCATAAATTTCTGAAAGAATTCCTTCTATTATTAAATTAAATATAATACCTTACACTACATAGTTGCAAAAGGTCCTCTTGTAGTTGCAAAACCTTGAAGGCTCACTCCTGATCTCGTCTTAGAATTGCAAAAACTGAATTTCAAAATATGATGAAGTTAGGCCACATAAGACGAGAATAACGAGCTACTATAATACCACATAATTACGAGCTACTACGAGGAATAATTATGCTTCATTTCTGCACATGGTCCTTAAAAAAAGAACTTTAGATTGGAGACCATTAGGTGATTATAGAACTTTAAATGCTCAAACAATTAAAGGCAAATACCCAATAGTGGATTTTACTACAAATTACATGGATTAAAAATATTAAGTCTCATGGACTTAATTAAAGTCTATCATGAAATTCCAATAAACCCTGACGATATACTCAAAAACGCGACATGCTAAAGAAAAAAAAAAGGTTAAAAGAAATTAGTTGCTGATGCACTCAATAGAATAGAAACTGATTCTAAAATAAAATCACAAAGTTTAAATTTTAAAGCTTTTGCAAAAGCACAGAAAAATGACACAGAGATCCAAAGTTTTTTGCAATCTTATACCATCTCTCTTAAGCAGGAACTAAAACCTTACCATTTTTCTCACTGCTAGTTGATATATGACATTTCTATTGAAACTCCAAATCCTTTTGTCCCACTTTCCCTTTTCACCTTCGACCATTTGCACAACCTTTCTCCTCCTGGAATAGCAGCAACAACAAAATTAATTTGTTCCAGGTATGTTTGGCTTAATATGAAACGACATACAAAGTCATGGGCTAAATGTTGTGAACCATGCCAACGATCGAAAGTGCAGACACATAGCTAAGCGGCTATAAGTACTTTCTCTCTTCCAGATGTTTGTTTCACACATTTTCATGCAGATATCATGGGCCCACTACCACCCTCTGGTGGTTACAATTATCTTTTGACAATAATTGACCGTTTCACCAGATGGCTAGAAGCTATATCCTTTTTAAATATTCTTCGAAGACGTTTTGCTTGAAATATTCAACAGTTGAATTTTACGCTTTGGATGCCCACACGTAATTACTTCTGATCAAGGACCTCAACTACGTTCAGCTATGTATGCTGAATTTATTTACATGTTAGTCACAGAGAGGATGAAAATAGCTCCCTACCATCCAATTTCAAACGGAATTGGTGAAAGATTTCATCGGTATCTAAAATCAGCAATTAAATCTCATGAAAATGCTAACTACGCAGAGATAATCCCTGTCATTCTTTTGTTATCCGAACAGCAGTTAAACAAGACTGGCAAATTTGTTTTGCAGAGTTTGTGTAGAGCACTACCTTGCGTCTTTCTAGTGACGTAGTGGGGATGACAGTTACTCAATCCTAAGACAGCTATTTTATCATTAATCTTTGAAACATGATGCAACAACTGAATCCTGTCACTTGCATCGATCGATTTTATGCACATCCTTCGCTAAAGTCATGCACGCATGTTTTCTTGAGTACAGATTATGTACGTTCTGTTTTGAGCCATACTTTTACTAGTCCTCATGAATTCTTACAAAGAATTGACAATTGTTAATTAAAGCTGTTATCATAGAGATCAATGGAAAAAATCTACCTTTTCTTTTGACCGTATAAAACTGGGTCATTTTCTAACAGAAACTGTTATTCCATGGAACACTGTTACTAACGCCAACAAACCATTCCCTGATGATAAAAATTCATCAGCCTATAGATTGCCCAAAATTGTAACCAAATCAGGGAGACATGTTAATTTTGCAAAAAACTGGTTACTTACTAATTATCTTATTTTAATGAATTCCATCATTTGTATCATTTTTATTTTACACATATTTGTTCTTTATACATGTTTATTGAATTTCTTCAATTTTGTATGTTCTTTTAAAATTTTTTATTATTTTATATGTATGTATAGATGTATATCATTCCATCAGATTGAATGCCCTCTATCATTGGCGGGATATTCTGTGATGAATACCAGAGTTTTGCACCATCGCGCAAATGAATCTTTGGTAACCCTTTTAGAAGGATTAGAAAGCGAGAGTCTACTATTGTCTCAGATTTACGAGTAGGAATGCAAAATGTCCGTATATCAGTAAAAGAAAAGACAATTAATAAAATTGTTTGATGGAGACGAATATTGTATTGGTGAAGTTTATTTTTACATAATCTAATAATGACATCAGTAATAAGAACGTACTCGCTAAGACACAGGCTCTTCCGTATTTGAAACATATCCGAACCTGCACTAACTTTGTAACATGAAGTAAAGGGTATTTTGAAAAAAAGTACTTATTACAAGTTGTTATATTAAAATACCGATTACAAAATACTGAATATATGTAATGTCGGTAAGGTATAACCAAATTTTAACTCGAAATCTATTAATTTTTTTCAAATTGAAATAAACGATTATATTTTCAAGATTAAAATTTTTGATCCGTGAAAACACCACTTCATAACTTGAAATTTTCAAATTATCTGACACACGTTTGTCCTCCTTCTTAAGCTTAGTCATAATATAAATTATTATACACAAAGATATGCAATTTTTTTAATCGGGTATTAAATATATACGAAACTTGTATTGGCAACATTGATAATTGTCAACCAAACCAAGAACCAACTTTGTAAAAAGTCTGTTGAAAGTGCTTTTGTCAATGGAAGAAGCAAGTTATAAATATTATTAATATTTTAATGTGACTTGAATTTAAAGAAATTAAAATTTTAGTGACTGAAGATGGAATCGTCTGTTAGGGTCGCAGTGCGGTAAATTTTTTTTGTATTTTATTAAATTATTAGATTTTTAAAAAACGCAAATTACTTACGGTTTCTAATTACTTTATTTAAAATGTTTGTCAAATGATAAATTTGATCACACTATACACAAGTTTTACCTCCATACTTTTAAAGGATAACATGTACAGCAGAAGAATTTATTTTAGTGATGCAAACTGATTAATACTTTTTAATATAAATAGAGCGTGAAGTTTTTTCTTTTTAGAAGTTTTGGTTTTTTTTCTATTAGTGTCATCACATTTAAAATTTAATATTTTGTAAATATTCCGAGTCATTAAAATCTATAAATTATTAAACTAGATACACAAATTGATAAATCCTGGAGTCTACTTCATTTGGGTTTTAAAGTATTGTTTAATGCTTTTAAAATTATTGAATGAGAACTTTCGTTAAGGACTTAATTTTTGATAATTTAATATAAATTACTATGTGCTTAAATTAACTGGAAATTTTATTTAGGAGTACACAAAAATATCTTGTTGAAATGAAATTAACATTTTCAAAATTGGTTTATTTTAAGATTTTTATTTTCATTAATTTTTTATGAATTTTATTCATTATTTTTCAAATTTTTAATAGTTTAATAGAATGTATGAGATTTTAATTATATGGTTCATTATGTGTCATTTGAAAAGCAGTTTCTATCAAACATTAGAATTTAAGCTTACTGTATGGTGAAAACTGTAAAACAATAAAAAAAAAAACTATTTCATAAATTTTTACTGTTTGGCAAAAATTGGTAAATTAATTATAAACTTATTTTCAGTTAAATCTTATAAAATTTGTTAAACTACTGTGAGTCAATCATACTGAAATAAAATTGCATTTTTACAAAGTTTTGCTATTTGTAGGGAGGATTGAAAATAAAAAAAAACATGTTTTGAATTTAAGAAACATAGAAAGATTTTTTAAATATACTCACACATTTATGGTATCAGCATTTTGACCTGCTTAACCTATCCATGTTTTTAAGAATCTTCTTTTTAATAATTTTAAGAAAATACAATGTTTAAATTTTGGCATTTTATTAGTTGAAATATAATTTCTGGATTAAACTTATTTCATTTGTAAACTCTTTTTGAATTTGACATCACAAATAAAAGTTTTGAATAGAAATCAAATTTAAAGTTAATTGACAAAAAATTTATGTCATGTTATGATGTTCTTCATAATTTATAGGTAAGGTCACATTCTATAGATTGGGAGTTCTATCTCAATCATTGTTGAATAGTGAAATAGAAGCTATAGTATGTATTCCAATATATATGCATACATATTGGAATGGATGATTTAAATAAGACCTTTACTATCAAAAGTCTTTCTGTAAGGCAAAGATACTAAAAATGTTCAAATGTCTTACCTTAGCTTCCAGATTTTAGGGTATCAAATTATAGATATAGAACATTATGCATCTGAGTCATAATAGGTTCATTATGGTTTATTGGTATTATTACAAATCATGATGAACAAACCAAAAATATTATAACTAAAGATTTCAAGACAAGACTTCAATAATTCCAGAATTACTTCAAGCTCGAAGTATAACTCTTAGAAATCATGTAATCTAAATTCTCCAACAGACAGTTGAAAATCATTCATAAAAATACAAATCTGGTATAAGTACTGTTGTCATCTACTGTAAACAAAATTGAAATTACATTTCATTAAAATACTTATATTTTATAGTTTTAACACTGGATCCAGCTGAACAGTTATGACCTTCCACACTATTTAGGAAGTCTTGGATTTAATCATAGCTACTGTTGAATATTGAGAAGAAATAAACTTTTATTGTGTACACTAATTAGATTAAGTGTTTAATAGTTTTCTAGATTTTTTTTACATGTAGTTAGATATATAATTAGAGCCTATAATCTGTAAAAATTTCCTTACTAAATTTGCTGCACATAGATTTTTCTAATCCCTTATGCCCATCAACCATTTATTATATAATGTCAAAATTTGTAATATCACGACATGAGATCAATTTAAGAAAAAACTTGTAATTGTTTCCTCTGTTACTCTGGAATGTTTTCCATCTTAGCTTTTTTAATGTCAGTGTATAGTGATGGTTTATTGAAGTGAATTTAACTTAGATGAGATGGTAAACTCTGATGCAAAACTTTTTATTCTTGCATTTGCTACATTTGACTTGACACATTATGTGAAAGCAACACATACACATTACCCTGTTAGACAATATATTCTCAATCCACTTCATTGCTTCCAATTTTAATGTCACTCAATCATTCCAATGTTATTTAAGAAAAGCAATCAGATGCCACAGATTGGAAATTGGTCATGATAGTTCAAACTGTACTGCTAAAAAAAAAACAGTGTGTAAACTGCTATAGGAGTCACTCCTTTTATTTTGGAAAATACCTTAGTTATTAGAGAAAAAGATAATTGTTAAAATTACAAACATTCTTATCTGGAGGTCTAATGGCTTGTAACATCTTATACTCTTTAAAAAGGTATTAGTTATGCAAAAAAAGTAAAAAAAAAACTTTCAAAGCATCAAATTCCAAGCAAATCTAGAAGCTCGTTGACAAACAAGGTCTGAACATGATAAATTCGTTTTTCACCGTACTTTTAATTTTTATAAAAAAAAATGAAATCATGGGATACGTTAGCAGTACATAAACCAATACTATCATTATTTCAACCTCTTGAGCATCAAGCTTGTCAAAAATAAGTGCACACTCTGTCAAAAAAAAAAAAAAAAAAATCTGCCAAATTTAAATCTTTTAAAGCTTTTAAATTAAAAGTGGCAAAAAAAAAAAAAAAAATACCAAGAAGTCTTCAATTACATTGAAGAAAACTTTGTTGTCACTGGGAGATGTGATTTCAATTGAGGATTTGTCAGTGTTCTCATTGCTGAAACCTACTCACAAAACTTTTGGCTTTACCAAAGAACTCCTGTAATCCTAAAAGGCTTTATAAATCTCGGTGGAATAATGATTGTTATGAAATCTATTATAGGAACCAGAGACAGTTATGAGATGTTTTTCAAAAGATATTGTATAACTGCTAACCTTTTGGCTTTTAAGGAAGCTATAGCATGTAAAACTTGGCATCAATGTCAGCCAGAATCTTGGTATAATTATGAGTCTTCTATTACACCTTTGATATATGGTGAACAATTATAGAAAAAAGTAAAAGCAGCTACTGGTTTTTACAAGGATTTTTTCTTTCCCATGTTAAAAAATTGGAGTTGCTAAATAAACTTTATCCTTTGATATAGCTAACATCATAGGAGAAAATTTTGCTAGTCTCCAGCTCTGTGATGCTTATAGTCCTATATTTTTTAAGGACAAACTATCATGTAAAGCAAATATTTCACTGTAGACAAATTATGCTGTACACAAGTGTGAGTTTTATATGTACTAATTAAAGTAGGCATTGCATCAAAAAAATTAATATTTGAATCTGCTATAATATGCTTCAGAATTTATGTCCAGATTTTTTTTTTTTTTTTTTTTGAATCTACTACTGTTTGTACAATAAAATCTGGATTTAAAATGCATATCAATCTGCTTGGTAGAAAGTTATAGTTATTCTCATGTTTAAGTCTGGTAAAGATCCCTCTAATCCAATAAGTTATGATCAGTAGCACTTCACAAGTTGCTTAAGTTAAACTCTTGAATGTTTGATTAATGCTTGTCTATGTCTTGGAAACAAATACATGCATTTCTCCTTATCAGAGTGGGTTCAGTAAAGGAAGATTAGACATAGATAATATCCTTTATTTAGAAAAACAAATTCAAAATGTATTTGTTCAAAATAGAAATCACTTGGTGTCGATCATCTTTGGTATACATAAAACATATGACCATATGTGGTGATATAGCATTCTCCGTAAGTTGCATGATATTGATTTTCATAGTAGCCTTTCCCTTTTCATTCAGAGCTATTTATGATCCCATGTTTTTAGAGTTCATGTCAGACCAGTATTTTCAGACCTTTTTATTCAAGCTGAGGAAGACCTCGGGAACTATTTTAAATGTTATGCTTTTCAACATTCAATGGCGTCTCCTAATTTTCAATCATCAGTTTATGGCACACTATACATTGATCTATGAATATCTTATCAAGGATCTACCATGTGATTGATTGAGAGGCAATTGCATGAACAGATGCAGACAACCAATCTTTGTAGATTGGAGTTTGTTCTGATGCATTCCATACCTCTCCTGTAGAAAGTTTGTGTTTGCCACCAGTTACTTCTAGATTTTAGACATTTTCAGTTGTCAGCTATATTTTTAAAAATATCTTGGCAAAACCATCCTTTATATTCCATGATAATCTCTCCTGGTCTCATAAGACATTGATACACACTTCTCACATTTAACCTTTCATGTATTGTACAAAATAGCCTCTTACTGTTTCAGATTTGTATAACTTGTTGCACTAGAATTCCCATCATATAATATTTATTCCTAAAGACATTAACCATTTATGTCACTTAAACAAAATGATTAAACTTCGAGTTGTCTTAAAACTGATCTTTGCTTCTCACTGCTGTCAGTTCTCGTCTTGATTACCAACTTGCACAGTTGTTTCTAGAGCAGTAGGATATGTGGGCTGTGGTGTTATCATGAGAGATACCACTTACAGTTATGGCCTGCATATGTTTGGTTTAAATTATATTGCAGAGGCAATGGTAATTAAGATTGCTTTGCAGCACATTACTTCAACATCAGAGCATAATATTTAAGCTGTTAGTAAAAGTACTGAAAAAGTTGAACAGTTGGGAAGTTTTCATGTTGACTTTGATGTGGAACCAGATGTGGCTGATTTTTTTGAAAAATTTGATTTATTTGAGCAGTAAAGAATTTAATACAATCTTTTGGGTTCTGGAATATGTAGGAATATTAGGTAACAAACTTGCGGCTGCAACTGCCAAAAATGCTAATGTTGATACTTCATTTCCTGTTTATTACACAGATGTCAAATATTCTGTTAAAAATTGTGTTCGCAATACATGGCAGGATTTGTGGTCCATCCAAGTCAAAAATAAACATTTTTAATGTTCATCCGTCATTTTATTTCAATTTTACCAGTCTGAGGTGCTGATGTAAGATTAACTTGCTTTCACAGTGGACATTTTAGCCATAAGTATTTAGTTTGATCCGATATGCCTCCTTGGTACCAAGCATTATGAACTATACACAGTTTATCACATTTCAATTTTTTATTTAAATTTAAATTGTCAGCATTTAATTTTTGAGTATTTTATCATTGTGAGATGATTGGTGAACCTTTCCATCCTATCTTTTCACTTTTTACCTACAATTGTTTTTATAACTTTAATTTGAATTTTAATAATTTGAATTTTTACTAATCCTTATAATCCTAATAATTTAAATTTTTACTATGTTTATACTTCCTTTTATAATTTCAGCTATTTCTTATACATTTTCATCATTGTAATAAAATGACCTCTCACATTTGCTTTTTACTGCCTATAAATTCACTCAAAGAAGTTGCAAGTCATTATCTTATTAGTTTGATACAGCTTGTTTTCTTTTTGAATTTACCATTAAAATAATCAATTGATTAATCATTGACTATTTTAAAATTGGAACTGACAATTTTCAAAGCAAAGAATTATTTATCTTACAGCATTATTAAAACAATATTTTTAATTTATGTTTAAAATATAAAATGTTTAACAGCTTGTAGGAAACATTTGAATTTTGATTGATTCTCTTTTGTTTTTTTATAAAACATTAATATGAAGTACTATCAAGAATAATATTAGTTATAAACTGGGAAAGTAGAAATTTAAAATTGAATTAACATAAAATTAAAATATATATATATTTTATTTAAATTTTATAGAATATCAGACATTAATTTTTCAACACCAATGGAAGAGTACTGAAACAAAAAATCTATAAATAATTTAAATATTAGATTTATTTAATTCAGAAAATTTATTACAGTTAAAAAAATAATGGGGTCAAAAAAATTCCAGTGAATCACAAATCTTTGGTAAAATATTTTTCTTGAATAAGATTATTTTTAGTAAAATAAAGATTAAAAAAATAGTTCTCTTAATTTGTTTTAAATTGCTTAGTACACAAAAGTTATACATAATACTGTCAAATCTATTTTGCATTGTGTATGAAGATAACATAAAAATAACTGCTCAAAAGATGATTCATAAATATGTATTACAATTCTGCATAAAATAGTCCCCTTTAGAAAATATAAAAATAATTTACAAACTAACAAGAAAATGCTTTTAAAAATTGTTATGCATGATAACTTTATAAAAAAAACTTAATTTATTAGTTTACGGATGGATACATTTTCGAAGTATATATAAATGAAAAAACAATTTCAATTTTGTGAAAGAAATCTTTAATCATGCAAGATATAGGGGGGGGGGGAGCTCTAAACCAGAAATTGTGCTGTCATTGTGTTGAATGAAAATGATTAAAAGGCCATAATCAGAAGACTTGATAACAAAATAAAGATTGTAGAATATAAAGGAAAACAGAAATTTACAATGTAAATATATTACAATGGCAGTACCAATAAAATTTGTATTCTGCAAAAAAAAAAAAAAAAAAAAAAAAAAAAAAAAAAAAAAATTATATAACATCTAAAAAACTTGTTTTGAATGTATGACTAAATAAAAGCCTTATTTTACATTAAATACAATATTTGATTTCAAAAATGTTCATAGACAATTTAAAGAAAATAAATCTTAAATTTTATCAAAATTTATCTCTGTGTTGAACATATATAATTTTATTTTCTCACCTGTTTTCTTTACAATATTCTAATTTTTTTTTCTGATGTTGATGCAATCAACAAATAATTCTCCCTTCTTTAAATTGTGGATATTTATTATTAAGTAAATATATATGCACAATTCTTTTTTAATCCCCAGAAACATATTAGTTAAAAATAAGAAATTTCTTTTAATCTTATTTCATTATTTTAAGTTTGATTTCTTTAGTATTCTGATATTTTTATGATTAAATTTTGACAAACACTAAAACCTTATCCACTATTGACAGCTTGGTGACATTTTCACTATTCTTACCAACTCTTAAAATTATATTTTAAATTTGTGATGTTTTCTTCCGTTTCCTTATCACAAGATTAACACTTGATTATTGAGCTAACGAGTAACCCATTTGGTCTTGATTCTTTTCTTGTAAATATTTCTAGAGATTCAATCATGATTTTTAATTATAAGTTTTGTATGAATTAGCTTACAAACTTGTTGATAGATAAACCACTATAAGACTTCATGATATAATATATAGTGTGTATGCAGTAGTTTATTGTTATATATATTTGCAAATTTATGCTATTTATCATATTTTAAAAATAAAATACAGAATAAATAAAATACAAATATATAGAATAAATCTATATTTTTCAAGTATCAAATTTAGAAAAATGTCATATATAGCGATGCTTAACATTGATTAATTATGAGTCATAGTAATAATTCAAATGTGTGAATAATTACTTTTATAATAAATTATATTTATTATTGAATAGGAAATCTATGTTTCAAAAAATTCATTACAAATATATTAATTTTTTTTATATATTATATAAAGTATTACACACTTGAATCTTTTAAAAATATAACATGTGACAAAAATATGAAATAATGGCACATGAAAATGAACAAACTTTCTTAATAAATTCTGTCATAACACATGATATGAAATTATACTTAAATATTAAAAATTCTAGAATTAATGTCTTCAAATTTTGAATTTCCAAACTTAAATTTATATTTGGCTAAATTTAAGTTTTGCTTTAGTACTAAGTTTTTAATTCATTTAAGTTAAGAAAATTAATCAAAATTTCAGTTATTTTTCAGGTATCAATATTATTTCTAAGTTATTATTTTATGAAATTCAGATTCTAAGCATATTTACAATCATTAGGAAAAAAAAAAAAAAAAATGCAATTCATTCAGGCCCAATAATGATATATTCATTATGATTTTTTTTCTTCTATTTGATAAATGCATTGATAAGTAAGATTAAATGAATAACATATTCTTATATTTATTCAATACATAGTATTGTTGGAAGAGAGATTCGTAAAAGAAATTTCAATATAATCACTTGCATTTATTGTGTATGTTTTAAAAGTTATATTTAAGTCTTCATAAAATTTCATTGGAAGTAATAACATAAATATGATTTTTTTTATATAAAATTATTTGTATTTAATATTACAAAAGGTTTTAATTAAACTCTGAACTAAATTAAACTCTTTTTAACTCTAAAAAATTTTGTCTTAAATCTCAAAATTTTTTGTAGTAGTATTTTCTATATCATGAAAAAATTATTTTGAAAATTTATATAATTCATTTCTTATGTTTGTTTAACCACTTTTTTTTGTTTATAGGATACGCCCACAGTTACCCAGTGAAGTGTTTGATATGTGTCATGTATGTACGTCTGTCTCTCCAGGAGAACCTCAAGTATGGCTGGGGAATGATAAAGCTTTTACATTTGATCATGTTTTTAATATGACTTCTGCTCAAGAAACAGTCTATATTTCATGCATTCAAGATCTTGTTGAAGGGTATGCATTTAAAAAGAAATATTGATGTATTATACTGTGTGTGTTTGTGCTTAGTACTTTTAAAGGAACACAAATCATAATTTTGAATGTTTATTTTTTCAATTTAAAGTAATTAGATTCCTTATCATTGCAATTAAAGAAATGTATGCTTTAGGGGTTTTCTTTAAATATTTGTTTCATAATTGTCTTAATTTTATTTAATCAGAAATTGCTGCGATAAAATCCAGTTTTTTTTATTTCAAATTATTTTCTACTTATTGAAAACAAGGATTTATTTATATAAAATTGTATACATTATTAAAATTTTATTTTAATATCAATTACTTTTTTTCAAAAATCTATATGTAGCATATATTTAATACTTTAGATTTAAAGATTCTAAGGAAGAGTAAAGAAGCTGTGGAAGCATTTTCCATGGAAGTTTGTTTCTGTAATTGCCCAATTAATATCCATATTAATTTGTTAATACATGTAAATGTTTATAAACTATAACATCAGAACTATATTCCATATCTTACATTTAATGCTTTTAGATCTGAACTTTAATTAAAGTAATGAAGTAATAAATTTGATTAAAAATTATTGATTTTAAATGATTTTTGTTTAAAAGTTTTTAAGAATTTCTTTTTATCTTTTTTTTAGATGTTTTAAAGGCTATAATGCAACGATTCTTGCATATGGGCAGGTGATTATTGTTCATATAAACTTTAAATGGCTTTAATTCTCTCCAAAAGCTGCTTTTAAATAATATATTTTGTATTGTTAATGTAATAAAAACTAGTGATTGTATTTAATCTTAAATTTTCCCATGTTTAAATATACAAAATCTTTATAAAAATATTCTCAGTTTTTTTTTTAAAATTTTTTTATTATCTTTGTATTGTATTTTTATTTCTACATTTTTAATAATTTCTCATTTTGTTTCATTATTTTAATTAAAATTAAGAAAAAATTTTGATAATTATTTTTCCATTATGTATGCCTTTCTGGACAAAGCCTCAAAAGAGGACTTTGTTAATTACTGGGCTTAGCCATTATTTCAAACTTTTCTATTAACCTAATTGAACAATACTACATTTTGTATGCATACATTGATTTCAATTTTATTACCTTATATCCATAATGATATGTAAGAATTTTTTTTAAATCATAATGCTCTAAATCCTATATTTTGACCATGTAAATATTTACACTTTAAAAATTGTTTTTGAAATTGAAATCCTGGAATTAAAGTTTCATGTTCTTAAGGTTTATCTGAAATACTATTATCCAGGGAATATTTAAAGGTTCTATTGTAATTTATTAATGTATAATATAAGAAAAAGTCTACTGGAAAGATAAGTGTTAACTTTCTTGCATTTTAGTTTTGAAATTTTTTTAAAACACTTAATTTGATTACTGATATTTTTTTTGAACACTTAAGGATAATAATTCTTATTTTAGGAGATGTAAATTCTTGGTAATTGTAATTGTTAAACTTCAAAGTTTCATTTTTAATCTTGATAACATTGAGAAGTTATAAAAATATTGTGGCAAAATATGCTAATTTTGGCAGAACTGCCTGTTGCTCTATTTGTGGAATGTATGATTTCAGATTAAAAAGTTATGGGTTTTGATGCTAGTCATGTGTGAATTGTCTAAAAATAATTTTCTGCTTATTTCCTGGAATTGTGATTATTCTGTTTTCTTTCATTTCTCCCCCTTGTGGTGCTCATCTTTAGGTGAGTACAAATATACAAGTCTTGAGGTAGCCAGGAATCTTTACTTTTTATTCTTGCTTCTCCTTCTATTCTTTTTCTTATCTTTTCCATTTCTCGATGGCAAGCAAGGAAGCTCTCCATGAATATCTGTAACTGCTTTGTTTGCTTCTTGGTTCTCTTGGGCAGTCAAAATTTCCATGTGTTGGCCATATGTGGCAATTCTTTGAACAAGTGGTACACTGTGGTCCCTAGTATATCAATTGGCTGGTATCTAATCTAGTTACACTCATGGCTAGTCTTATCGATGATCAAGTAAAGGGGTCACATCCTTGTGCTTGTTAAGGATGCCTGTGGCAGCCATCTCTTGTAGGGCTTCATGGTGGATGTTTCTGTCAAGCTTGAACCTTTATAAATCTTTTGGATTTTAATTCTTTTGTCATTGAAGCCAGTTAATCTACTTATTATATGTTGATAAGGACACTTGACACTTTTTATGCAGTATCACCTTTTCTTGTGCAAAAACTACTCATCCATTGTTAACATACAAAATGTCAAAATATTACAATCTGGGGATCTTGTTTAAATTGACATGATATAAGCATTGAAAATCAATAATTAAAAAAAAATTTGGTTTTATTTCCAGGAAAAAACATTATTTTGTAAATAAAGGTAGCGACTCCTCTATTCAAACTGTTTCAAAAGGGGAAAAAATCAAATCTTTCTCTAGATGGCATTTGTTTCATGGAACTATCGTGATTCTCATAGCAGAATTTGATACACAAAGACTTAACCCAAGAAGTACATCCAATTTGCAATGCTTCTGTTAGAGACTACTTGAAATTTAGTGATAAATATAAATGGAATTGGGAAACCAATTGGTTCGGTAACATTAAACCAACTCTTTTGCTGTAGAAAGCAAATGTTAATAGACATTTTTTTATTATTGTGGCTTTGTATTGAGACAGTGGAATTTTTTATATTTAGTTGTCTCATTTTTCTTGTTAAATTTGTTTTAATACCTTTATTCTGTATCATTCATCTCAATATTCCCAATTATTTTTAATCCAATGATGCACTCAAGCTCTTATTTTGATCAAAAATTATTTGGTTTTCTGCTCAGCATATCCCATTCAAGGATATCCTTTACCAGTAAAATCAAATTCTTTAATTTCTTCTATTTTTCAAATTGAGATGCGTAAAACAGTAATTGCATCCATTACAATCTTTATGTAGTAGATGCTCGTTTTTACGAATTTGTAAGAATTGGTAACACAATTTTTAAAACAAAGTTCATGAAATAAAAAAATAAGGCATTATTAAGATTTTTTTTTCTAAACTGTTTCTTTATAAATAAAATACTATTAAGAATTATTTATTGAATGCACTATAGAGGAACATACAAAATAGGATTCTTACTTAAAAACACTTTCATTTTATTAATTGCTCTTCACCACATAATTTTCTCAAACTGTGACATGTTTAAGTTTTTGGGACAAACTGTCTGATGTTCTTAGTCTTTTGTGTTCAACTTCATACCATTGGGATTTCTCTTTAATGACATTACCATTATTAGGAATGTTCATTCCTCCTTTTTTTTGCAACCAAGCTTAAAATATTTTGCTTCTCTACAATATTTTTGAAGGAATTTTTTTCAGAGTTTTGGAAATTGTCGAGAACCTGTTCTTTGAAATTCCATAGATATATATATTTATCTTATGTATTATTTATTTATCTACTTCCTAAATTTTAAGCTTTGACTTCAACTGATAAACACAATTGTTTCTTCAACTGTAATAAATCCATAATGAAATCCAATCAATCTCTTTCAAAAAAATGAAATTTCATAAATTTAGTTCTTTAAATGAAGTGAAATGAAACCAACTACAGAACAGCAAAGCTCTAACTTTTAAGGTTTTTCACCTTTTTATGTTCTAACATATGGGCAGGAGAAAATGTTTCTTTTTTTTGTTTTTCCCATGTGTAAAGACACAGAAAAGTTGAATTTGGCACTATAGTTCTTTCCCATCAAATGTCCGATATCTATGCGTCTTCAACTATTTCTGCCACAATGACTGGAATTCTTGCAAGTGTTACTTAATTGTTCCAAGAATGACTTATATAAAAAGGAAATCAAAGAAAAAATTGAAAAACAATCAGATTATAAAAATAAATGGAAAAGAAAACTATTTGTCAAAACAAATGTTTGCAAGAAGGATTTTTTAAAATTTTGATTTCTAAATATGAATTATAACTAATTTTGCATCTATCTCGTTTACAAACTAGTTGTTAGTTTGTAAAAACGGGAGTTTAATAAATTAGAGGTTTTTGAAAACAAGCTTCTACTGTATACTACAACTATGGGGGGGGGGGGGTTGAGAAGTTATTAGTTTCTAATCAAAATTTTTGTGTGGAGTTTTTATTGTAATTTTTTTAATTATGCTTGTAAAATATATACAAGCTCTTTTTAAAGTTTTGTTAATATCAAATTATTAATTGTAATATTATGAAATGATAATTATAGACAGTTGGAAGTTGCATTGTATCTAGACGTTTATTTTCTTTAATTCAAATTTCCTTAAATGTTAATAGACATTAATTATGCAGTAGATAAAAGGAAAAAGTTACATGTAATTCACATAAGCTTATAAAATTTTATA
This sequence comes from Latrodectus geometricus, assembly GCA_026290005.1. Classification (NCBI taxonomy): domain Eukaryota; kingdom Metazoa; phylum Arthropoda; class Arachnida; order Araneae; family Theridiidae; genus Latrodectus; species Latrodectus geometricus. The sequence goes on along the minus strand of JAPDSC010066463.1, from coordinate 388,898 downwards.
AATGTTTCAAGTTTTAGTTCTCTGAATGCTAATATAGATTTTTAAATTAATTAAAAGCTTTATTGAACACATATTTTAATACCTACAATATTTTCTATTTTTTCTTCCTCTTTTATGTGCAGTTTTTAAGATTTAAAGTGAAAAGCCATAATTATTGATTATGGATTTTCTTTGTAGACTGGCTCTGGTAAAACTTACACCATGGGTACTGGTTTTGATGTTTCTTTGTCTGAGGAAGAAATGGGAATTATACCAAGGGCTGTCAATCAGTTATTTAATGGCATAGCAAAACTACAAAATGATGCACAGAACCAAAAATTGACACCCCCTGAATTTAAAATAACAGCTCAATTTATGGAGGTACTGAATTATCCCTTATTTCCATTTTATATAATCAAAAATTTTTTAACTAAAAAAAAATATTTATGTCATACCACATATCATTCCACTTATAAATAATTGTATATATTACATTTTTGTATCAACATACTTGTTTTACTTTCAATATATTCTTGTTTTTGTATTTTAAAAATTTTGGTATAAATAAATATCATTTTAGTTGTATAATGAAGAATTAATTGATCTTTTGGACTCAGTACAAGACAGAGAAGATAAGGTAAGAATACTTTTAAGGTTGTTTGTTTGATATATATTTTTGAATTAAAAAGGAAATGAACAAATAGATTGATTTCTTGAAACTAATAGTTTGGCAAAAAAGAGTGAATCAAAATGAACTAAATAGTCATGTACTTTTTCTGCTTTTATTTTTTTATTAATAAATTGCCATGTTTAGTAATTCATAGCTTGTTTTGTATTGTAAGAATTGAGTTTGTATGAAATTTTTTATCTATAAAATGTTTACTAATTTAAATTTTGAGCTAAGGGCTGAATGGTTAACACTGTGACCTTGGTTCAACAAATCATGGGTTCAGTTTCTACTTTGGGCTTCCACTTAATTATGCTCAGAGTAGTTTGAAATCATATGTATACAAACTGAACTAATAGTTAGATTTAAATATTTAGATAAAAGTATAATTATTATAATTGTTAATTTATTTTAAATGACTTTTATACTTAAAATGATATTTTGTAGCACCTCTTCTCTAAGTTCTTGTGTATCTAAATAATTGTTCAAATTTTGTACAAATTTTAAGTTTTATTACTGCAAAATTTAACTTTAACTTCTTATAATATGCATTAGTGTATTTTGATGTTTGAAACTGCTATAATTAAGAAATTTTCTTCTCTCAATATCGCTCTAAATTGTTCCTAGTCTTTCATCACTCAATATTTAGTTTGTTATTTTATTAAATTGTTATTAATCCTGTATCAAATTTAAATACACATATAATTATTTTTATATTTCTAGCTCCTGAATTTTCATCAAGATAATTTTATTAATTAGTATAGTTATAAATACAATCTTAATTGTATTGGTCTTTTATAAAAGTTATTAATTTTTGAAGCTTCCAATTGTTATTAATCAAAAGATTTGTCTTTAATTAGAGTAAGAAATCTGGAGTGAAAATTCATGAAGATGCTGATGGTCAAATAATCACTCTTGGTTTGACATCTCGAACAGTTTCTTCTGCAAGTGAAGTAAGGATAATAATATATTTTAAAGACATTTCTATTTATTTTGTACTGGAAAAGCAAGCATATGTTGACAAGAAACATTTAATCAAACATATTGCACATTTGTGATCAATCGTTTTTTGTAATTTAACTCTAATTAAAAAAAATTTCGCTCTAACACTAAAAAGTAATGGAAATATTCAAGTATTAAGCAAGCATCATAAAGGAAAGGAAGGATACTTTTGACAAAAAGGATACGGAATAGTAACCACTTATTTAAGGAATGAGAGAATATATTAGATCTAAACACCAAATGATGTAAAAATCCTAATTTAATGTTTCTTTTAAGGTATATGTTGTAAAGCATTTAAAAATTGTTTTTTATTTTCAATAAACCTTACAATTGCATTTCTTTTCTCTCAAAACTCCAATTTTCAATATCCTCAAAGTCATCAAATATTTGGGTTGAAAGAATTTTCTTTTTACTCTTTTGTAGAAATGTCAAATTAGCTTTATTGCTTACTAACACATATTAATGTGAATCCACCTTCAGGTAAATATTTTGTATCTTGACCACTTTAGCTCTTTTTAAGAATATTTACTGTACTGCTCTCAGAGTTGCGTAAGATTTTTACAAGTTTCAGGCTTTTCTATGCCTGAAATTTTTGCTTTTATATTTGTAATAAAATGTGTTTTGCTTCTTTATCAGGTTTCTATTATGTCCAACAATATGGTTTTAATTTTTATAATAAGCATTATTACTATGCAACATTTTTTATTCTTTGTTGAATGCATAAAGATGAATTAAAGTAATTGCATCAATTATTTATAATAAAAATAGAGGTTTGTGGCTCTAAAGAAATTTAAGGTATTTCTCATAATTCAAATTTACTGGGGTCACTGGCTCTAAAGAAATTTAAGATATTTCTCGACATTAGTTGAATTATTTTATAATTTGAACTCTGTATAAACATTTAAAGTTTCCAGTAACTTAATGTGTCAAATAATCCTGAGTGTAATAAATTAGAAGAATGCATTTCCTGTTGAAGCAGCTCTCTTGGAATGCTTGAGCCCTTACTGTGTGACAAATATTAAATTTTTTTTTTTCAAGATTTGTTTGATATTGCCAAAGAAATTTCTTGACTTTAGCTTCTAATATGGAATAATTTTATACATTGTATAAAACTTGATGTTCTGTAAGCAAGCATAGGTACTGATATTTAAAATTTACTAATAAGATGAAATATTGTAATTGAATGGGGAAGAGAAGAATAGCACAGCTTCCAATATACTGAAAGCTTAATGAATTTATGGAGTAATCATTGCATATTAGACAGTACTAATTATTATTTATGAATAGATTTTTTCTAATGTTACAGCAATGCTTCAAAAAATCACATTTCTTAAGTGCTTCTTCTAATCTTCTAAGTACTTAAATACACACAAGTTTTTTTTACATAAATGTTACTTATACTTATTGTAAATTTAAGTAAACTGTAAGTCTATTGTATTATTTAAATTTAAGAGAATGTGCATAAAAAGTGTAAACATTTTTTTTAAAATTTACTAAGAAAAGATATATAAAAAAAAAAAAGACAAAATTGTGTTAAAAATGAAATTTATAAGTTTCTCTTTTTGTGAAATTTAAAGAAAAATATTTTTGGCTTAAGATTCCGTATCATGTGTTAATTTCACTTTGTAGTAATGATAGCATATATTTTTATAATATACATATTTAAATATAATTATTGTATTTTTCAAATTATATTTTAAAAAATGTTACATTCTCAAATTAGATCAATAGCATTAGTCCTGATTATTCTGAGTTATCAGAAATAAGCTATATTAATTACTAATTATTACCAATTCTGAAATTATGATTCAACTGTTATTTGTATTTACCTTCAGTGCTTATAATCTTTTTTCCTTTCATCATATTTTTATGCAATTGCTTATATTTACTAAATAATTTTTTAATGGTCCATAATTGAGTAATAGGATTGGTATATTTAATGTATTTATATTAAAATTTTTCAAAATTCTAATTTTGGTAACTAAAGTAATGCAATAGTGTTATGCATAGTCTGATACATGACATTTAATTATAAATTTACCTAAAGCTTGGTGTTTCATTAGGATAAATTATAGACTTTTTAGAATACTATTAAAAACCTGCTATTGTTTACAGACTTTGCAATGCCTCAAAATTGGTGCGTTGTCTCGCACAACAGCTAGTACCAAAATGAATGTCCAGTCATCCAGATCTCATGCTGTGTTTACTCTTCATATTAAACAACAGAGAGTCATGCAATTTGAGGTAAAGATTATTCCCTTGGAAATAATTTCAAATATTCTAATTTGTATATTTTTGTTTCTTTCCTATTTTTCTGATTAAAGTTATTCATATTCTTTAGAGTTGGTTACTTTTTAAATTCTTAATTTGGAAAGTTTAAATTTTTAAAAACATAATCATTATTTGTTGCATTTGTTTTAAGTGCTATTATTCCTTAAGTCCATTCTTGTGTAATTTTATTCCTAAAAACAACATATATTCACAAAAAAAAAAAAACCCTTTTTAACTTTATGAAAATTTCAGATTTATTTTCCTTTTTTATTATTTTATTATATTTTTTATACCATTTAATATTTAGTTGTTATTAATAAAAAGCATATTTGCAGCTTTGTGGGTAGTCTAATGACTGAAACTTTTAAAAATTTTAATGTCCACATGTTTTGCCTTTTAAGAAAACATTTCACATTGAAAGTTAGCTTTATTTCCTTGTCTGAAGAAAAGAAACTAAATTCTTTAAACATTATTATCACAAATGTTCAGGAAGCAGAACACAAAATTTATCTAGATGTCAAAATCTGATTTCAATCTGATGAGGCTTTAAGTTGTTGATGCTAATAGCCAAAAATCTTTCTCCATGCCCAAAATTTTTTCGATAATACATAATAGCTGATTTTTAGTTATGACTTATATTTATGTCAGCACCTAAGACCATGAAGGTTTCCATTGTGGCTTGCTTAGCTTATACATAAGCCCAGCTCTATATTGTACTATGTTCAAATGCTTGAATTGGTTTACATTCCTAGTATGGTATATAATCTTTAAAAATCATGCATTTTTTTCACATTAAATATTATAATAAAAATTTTTTTTAAATAAAAATGATGTACTAAACTATGTTTATATTTGTAAAAAAACTATTATTCTAGTGAAAAAATATTATATGAATGCAGTAAAATTTTATATTAACTCTTACACTTAAGGCTTGTGAAGGATCAGAAGATGGAAAAACCATAGAAGAATTTGATACATTGATGTCCAAATTGCATTTTGTTGATTTAGCGGGATCAGAAAGACTAAAACGAACTGGGGCAACTGGAGAACGAGCTAGAGAAGGAATTTCTATTAACTGTGGTCTTGTAAGTGAAATATTACCCTTTAATTAAAATGAAATGTGATATATTTATATAATTTGTATTTGTGCATGTAAAAAAGATTTCACAAATTTTAATATTTTTGACTTCCCCAGGTATTTTTTACTAACTTAAATGTAAGTTTGATTTTTTAACTTTATGTGAGCTGGCTGTTAAATAACTGGTGCTTTAGGCCTTGGTTTAAAAACACATAGGCTTGATTCTTAGCTCAGTCTTGAATGTTTGGGATAGTTTAAAATCTATTTAATAACCAATCAACTCTTTGCAGGGGGGAGGAGAAACTTTAAGCCTAAACAAAATCAAATCTTTTAACTTTTGTATTTTATGAACAGAAATTTATCTTTGGTCTTAGACATAATCTTGGAATATATGTCTAAAGGATAGGAATCTTAATATAATACTATTAAGATAATATAATGATCCAAATTTTCAAATTTCTTCTAAGTTGTTTTTTTTGATAAAATTATATTTTCTTAGATAAATAAATTTTAAAAAATATAAAGATATTTGGTTTGTATTTCATAGCTGTAAATTTGAATGTGTAAAATTTTAATTATGATTTAAACAATTTTAGTAATTTGTATTTAAGCAATCTTAAAAATATATAAAAAAAATTTATATTTTATTTATACATTTTAATTATATTTACTGTTATTAAACTTTCAATGTTTATTTGATTATAATATAGTTATGTAAAAAATAATTAGCAATTATTTGGAAATGTATTAAAGGACAATTATTGAATGCAATTATAAAACATACATGTAAAGAATATTTTCATGATATTGCAAATATTTTGTTGAATAATTTACATTGATAATTTTATTGCTGACAGTTAACTGTTTATAAAATACAAATAAACACATCTCTTATTTTGTTATCCTTCACTGTATAAAATGTGTACATTGGATAGTTTGTCCAGCTTAACTAGTATTTAAAATAGTTGAAAAAAACTAGATTTATAAAAGGAAGAAAGAAAAAGTCATTACTTCTATTATTTATTTTTGTCATTTAATCACTGCGAATTTTGGAAATATGATGTATTCAAAGTTTTATAATTGAGTGCTATACAAATTTATTTTTACTAACTTTGAGAATTCCAGCAACAGATCATGAATTTCAAATTTCTTAAAAATTGTTCTGCATTATAAAATGGACACATTTTATTGAGTTGGTAAAAAGAATTTTCAGTTCAATAGTTAATCACTTATAACTTGATGATTGGTATTTGTAATGGTTTATAAACTTTATTTATAATTTGTAGGCTTTATTCAAATTAGCTTCTGTGTGCAAAAATGGTCATTAAGATAGAAATACAAAGCAACCACATGTATTAAGTTCTTAGTAAAAAATTAATGGAATTATATGCAAACTATATTATATAGTGTCATTTTATTAAGTCTTTTTTAAAATTCCTCACCTATAAAGTTTTATGCTGGTTCTATGTAGAAATATTGACAGTTATTTTACCAAATGAATTATAAATTAACTTCCCTCTAGTTAGCTAAATCTTATTTAAAACAATTTCTTAAAAATTTATATTTTTATCTTTTATTTGTTAATAAGAATAGAGAATCAGGTAAAAATTTTAATTACTAATTACATTACAACTTAAAAGTTCAATATTGGAATTCTTTGAAATATTTTAGTACAATGAAATATATTTTATGATAAAATCTTTTGCTTACAGTTGGCTCTTGGAAATGTCATATCTGCTCTGGGAGATAAAACAAGGAAAGCAACTCATGTGCCTTATAGAGATTCAAAATTAACTAGGCTTTTGCAAGATTCTTTAGGTGGTAATAGGTAAGGAAAATTTCTTCTGAATTTTTGATATCTTCCTTATTTCTTTCCTTTTTTTCTTTTCTTCTAAGATAGCTTCTTAATTTTAGCCAAACTTTGATGATTGCATGTGTTTCTCCATCTGATCGAGATTTCATGGAATCACTTAACACTTTAAAGTATGCCAATAGAGCTAAAAATATTAGAAACAAAATAAGCATTAATCAAGATAAGTCAAGCCAAACCATAACTTTATTAAGAAAAGAAATTCAGCAGCTCCAGCTTGAATTGATGGAATATAAACAGGTAAAAGCAAAAAATTCTTCTCATTTAGTATTGCATTTTTGTATATAATTGTATGCACGTTAATTTTTCATACTAGTTTTTACTTCATGCTTAACTGTTAGTTTAATTGTGATACAATTGTATGTAGAAATCAAAATGTTGATATGTTTAACAAGACATAAAAAACACTAATATATTTAAAATTGCAAATGAAGATTATAAATTTAATTAGTTTATTCTCTTTGATTTCATAAAATTCATGAAGACTATCAATTAAAATAGCCTTAGATTTTTTAAGATTAATCCATCTCTAAAAGAAATTTTTTAAAATTTTTTGTTACAAAGTTTTTCTTAGGGGAGAAAGATAAAATACCTAATTTTTTAAAGCTGTAGTTTCTTTTAAAAAAATTAAACTGGTGAATATAATTAAAATAGTTTTGGATCATCTTTCATTTAAGAGTACTGATGTGTAATTCTTATCTTGTAGGTATAATTTTAATTTGTATTTTCATACATAATAGCTTGAACCTGCTGATTCAAATTTGTGTTTGTGTTTTGATAATTTGAGGCATTATCCTATTTTAGTATTGTACTTACAATGTTATATAATTCTCTTTTTATATTCATTTCATTTTGTTGTAAATTTACAAGAATAATAAGAATCTTGGTTTAAAATCATATACATTTTGATACTGTGCAGTGGATATGCACAACAATAGCCCAAGCTCATTGCAAGGCAATTTTATATCTATCATGTAAACTGCCCCCTAAAAAAACTTTTCATAGAATGTGAGCCATATTCATGTGTTGCAAAGGCAGAACCTGGAAACTGAAGTATCCACAGTGACAAATGTGCATGTAGAAGCCAGAAGTGTAGCATCCATCTTCTATTGTTCATCTGTGACCTAACCCAAAACCTTGTACTTTAAAGAGGACAGTGCTACCATTAGAGCCCAAAGTCGTAAATTAAATTTTGCATTGAGAATTGTTTGTGGGTGCTTACAACATTAAATTGGCTTAGCACTTTGTTTCATTTTCTGAATTTGTTGGTGTACTGAAGAATTTTCTTGAGTTATACCTTAAACATTAGTAATGTGTCATGTATTAACTAATAAACACTCAAACTAGACTATTGCTTGGAAATAATAGTTGCTTGTGTAAAATAATAATAAAATCATACATATCATTATAATTATCCTTTATACATGCACATACATGCATAAATTGCTCCTAGAAATGCAAGTGCTAATTATTTCCCAGCATTTCCATATTGTATAAAGTAAAGATATATATAATATGGAAACGCTGCTTAAATGTAAATTATCTATAAAAAAATGTATCAAATTTAAACAGTTAAAATTAAAATTGTCTGTAATATATATTTCATTGAATTAATTTATTGAGTTAAAAAAAAAAAAGAACAGCTACATTAAGCTCAAAACAACTCATTGCTTTTTCTGATCATTTTAGAGAAGATTTTGTAATAGATGAACAAATACTTGCATTTTATTTGTGAGTATAGCTTAGAATTATTTTAGTTAAGATAAAAGTACTTATGGTAAAAAATGTTAATGGATGTGTTTTAGTAAAAAATTTACACTTTCTGTGCATAATTTAATTTTTCAGTTATGATTGACTAGTCTTGTTAAGTTCTTGTGACAGCTATCATAACATCCTTATTAGATTCATAGTATTTTGATTTTAGTAACTTTCAGAATCTTATCGAAATAAGGGATTATCAAAGTACAGGAAGTTTTTAAGTTTATAAATACTTTAAATTATTTTAAAATTCAAATAAATATGCATGAATTGTGTTCTTTTAAGTTGTAAACTGTTTATATTTTAAGCTTAAAAAAAATTAATCATTGATTTAATTACTATGGTGGCTGATGCAATTGATTATAAGGATATTTCTTGAGGTGCGTGTTACTTAATAAAAGTGTTTTTATGTGATTATTAAGTAAGAATTAATTATTTTATCTTGTGTTATATCATCATGGAAGCTATTTCCATTAAACCTTGCAATCAAATTAAATGTTTTTCATAGTAATAAACTTTTTGAAATAACAATTACACAGCTCTTGAGGAATAAATATTTTTCTATATTAGCTGACACACATTCATGACAGTAATATAGTAATTTATATATATTTACCCTTAGATTTATAAGACCAATTGTCCTTAGCTTTGTTGATAAAAATCAAATAACTTTTTTAGGGTAAACGTGTGATTGGTGAAGATGGGGAAGAGCATGTTAATGACATGTTTCATGAAAATATGTTCCTGGAATCTGAAAATAATAATCTTCGTTCTCGATTGAAAGCACTTCAAGAAACATTAGATAAACAGACACAAAGAGTAACTGAGCTTCTTGCAGAAAAAGCATCTGGCTGTTGGATAACTTCAGGTATTCTTAAGTACATTTAGGTTGAGATTGGATTCACACATTTGAATTTTGGTCAATTCAGAATGCAATTTTCAAAATCATTTTCTAGTAAAATAATTACTTTTATTTTGTTATGCTTTGTTTTCCTCCAATGTTTTTGGAAGTAAAATTTATTTTTTACTAGCTTTTAACAGATAATAAGTTATTATGTGCATAAATTCTAAACATGGGTTTTTTTTTATTTTATTTATATGATTGATTTTTGTTTTCAATTTGTGTTCCATTTTATTTAATTCAGAACTAGAAAATTTATAATTTAATATTTTAAATTTAAGGCATTTGTAATTGGAGTAACTCTATCACACATTTTATTTAAACTTCAAAATATTTAAGCAATATTTCCGAGTTGCTCAAATGAAATTAGTTATTTTTATATAGTTTATGTATTTAAGTGCAGTGTAAGTCAAAGTATTTTACTATGTATATATTTCATAATAAATTTTTAAGGTTTAAATGAATTGTGAAAATTTTTGTATAATTTATTTTGATGTTTTAATTTCCTATTAATTTTGGCAGCAATTTTGGTATTTGAAGCAAATAATTTTGTTATAAATTTATCTTGCAATACTCATTTTTTTAAACAAGTGTGAGTTAAACTTTTGCTTATATTTCGAATTGCAGTTTTTTATTTTTATAGTTTATCACTATACAATGCATGCAATTTCCTCCTACAACTCAAAAATTTTTTTATTTATGTTTTTAAAAAAAAAAATTTAAAATTCTATGATGCATACAAGAATGGCTAAATTAGTTTACGAAGATGTCTTGGTATTTTAAAACAATAGATGTTTTAATTACATCTGTGATATTTAATGTAAATTTTGTAAATAAGGTTTTATTAATGTAGGTATTCAATTTACTTATATGTAGTAGATGAAACTTATGTCATCTGCCTTATAATATTTGATCATTTTGATTAAATTTAAATGTAAAAATTGTTAAAAATAAGAAAAAATATTCAAAAATTACCCTTATGGAGTTTACAAAATTTCTTGCGAATTCATAAAACAACTACAAATTTTGTTCATTTAATTCTACTATTCTTATATTGTATCATCTGGAATGTTTTTACTGATTTTTCAGCATCATTTATGGCATAAGTTTGTTTAACAAGCCAATAATATAAATTTGCATATTCATGTTAAATGCACACATTGCATGTTTTTAAAATATAATTAATAGAAATCTGTGTTTTGTAAGTGTAGCATCTTAATGTTTCTTATAATAATTTTGAACTAAATTTGTTACTGCTTAACTTTATTATACAGTGCAGTCATTTGCTTATGTTATTCTTATAAAAGTGTTTTTTTTTTCAATGTAGTTAATTAAAATTTCTTTAGTGTTTGCTTGCTCACTAACTGATAATATTACTAATTCATTGTATGAACATGTTTAATACACAATTGTGAAACACCTGATTGTTTGAACTGCTTTTGTGCTTGTTAATGTATTTGTGTGATTGCATTATGCATGCAGGTGAAAAAGCTTCCCAACCTGACTTAACTGAGTTTATCAAAGGCTACATGAAAGAAATTGAAGACTTAAGGTAACTTATATTAGTTAAATTAAAAAAAGTGTACTTTGCATTTTTTATTAGAAATACATAAACTAATTCAAGCATTGCACACACATTAATTTTCTTTAAGTGCTTTAATTTATAAGTTATTCTGTGGAGTTTATAAAACAAAGTTAATATATTTAATCGCCTTTGTTTAAGGGAGTTAATTTTTTTTTATTATAGTCATAATATATTTTCAGTTTAAAATACTTTTAAATGTAAAATATACTTTATTCAGTGTTCATTTAATATTGTTTATATGTAGTATTTTGACTTTTTTCTGTAGATGTACTTATTGCTATAATATTTCTGAGGAATATTTATTTTAAAAATTAAATTTATTGGTGTATATTTATATATTATATTAATTTACTTTGTTATTACTAATCTTCATATTAGGTGGATTTTAAAATGCATCAGCTTGAAAACTTAATTTTTCAATCTTTATAGTCCTTTAATTGAAAAAAAATCTGTTAAAATAATTGCTTGCTGCATATATAACTTGCATGGAATTTTGCGATTGTTTCCTGAATTGTTTTTATATGTGCTTAATTTTAAATGTTATATTCATATTTTGTGTGCAATAGTAATATCATAAAAATATTCCATTAAGATAATATTTAGTGAATAGCATAATCTAAATAGCATACTGGAACAAATCTATCTATTCAGTATAAAACTTTAACTTTTTCTAAAATATTTGATTAGATTGTTTGAAAAAAGAGTATTTTGAATTGTTTATTTTGTATATTTATATTGATAATTAAGTTAACTAGATTGTTATAGTTACTAAACATTCAGAATTATTGCCATACATTCTTATTCAAAAATGTTTTTCATAGTATATTTCTAAATATGGCATGAAAGATAATTAAATGTATAAAATAAACAAATCTAAATTTCTCAATAAATTTTAATTTCTTGAATTGGTATATGCTTATTAAATGTGAAAAGTTATTAATTATGACAACCAATAATTTTTGTGATAGTTTTCTGATAGTATTGTACCTATAATTTTATTGTGATATAATTACAATGCAGTGAAATTTTAGAAATAGCATTATACATTGTTATTTTGCAAAATGAAAGATTGTTTGTTAGTTAAAATTTAGGTTACATAATGAAAATGTTTTTAATTTTTTGTCACACAGATAGTGGCTTAAAGTTTAGGTATAAAACCCAAATGTTGATGTTATATACTCAGGAACAGTGAAAATAGTGCTCAAAAGAAGCATGGGATTGAAATCATATTTAATACACATAATGATGCATATGTGAGATTCATTTGAGCTGAAAATCAAAACAATTAAGCAAATACAGTGTGTACAATTAGACAAATACAATGCAACTTTAATAACATGTTGGACACCTCCTGCTGCAATACATTCCACCATATGGTCTGGCGTTGAACTGATTTAGATGCCTGATATCCTCCTGAGACAGATGTGCCTACAAATCTTGAAGATTCACCTCCAAATAATGTACAGAGTGACACAGAAGCATCAGAAATTTCAGCTGGTTCCAAACATGCTCTAGTGTGGACCAGTCTGCTCCCTAGACTGGCTGCTTTCCTATGTCCTACTCAGACTGAAGAGTCTGAGTAGGACATAGGAAATCTTCAGCAGCTTGAGCTGTATGCAGATGATCATTGCCTGGGTAATTTTGCAGCATTCTTGTTGGAAAATTGCCCCTGTTAGACCATTCAGGAAAAGTTCATGTAAGGTCACGAAGAATGTCATCTACATATCAATGGTCAGTTAATTTTCCCCTTGCCACAAGTAGAGTGAACTGGCTATCATAGCCTATGGCCCCCTAGACCATCATGCTTGCTGTGCAAGCAATGTGTATTGTGACTGTGAGTGGAAGTGTGCCATTCACCAGGACATTTCCTCACCTATATGCAGTTATCTGTCCCCAAAGGAACCAGAATTCATCATTAAACACTGTGTTTTGCCTACTTAAAAGGAATTGAGTATTTAATCCATACATTTTAAATCCAATGTTCTAATTTACATTGTATTTTGTAGTAAGTTGATATGAAACAAAACTCATTGTGGATGGTATTTTGCACTGCTGACTATCATATTTTCTTTTATTTCTAGATTAACTGTTTGAATTTCCAATATTCTCCTGTTTTATCTTTCAACTTGGTGCATTAAAACTTATTCAATTGAAAATCATTTTAATATTTTTCCTTGACCTTAAATTTAATCCTTATGATAGATGTATAATTTGAGGATTGTTATGAAAATGTCATTGAATGTAATTCATCTGTTCATTTAATTTCAAATGCATTAATTGTATTTAAGTATAGTAACTTTGCTAAAATAACTAAAAGTTTAGTAAAATATTTACAAAAAAATCTTTTTTAGATATGATTCTGTTGATAAATTTTATGAAAAAGAACAAATAATTTAAGTTGTATTTTATTCATTATAGATCTTTATATTCAAAGCAGTGATAAAAATATGATCATGAGATCATCATTAAAATTTTATATTTGTTGTAGAAAAATCAGAAAACAATGAGTAGAAAGCTTCTAATTATTAGATCTTGACTAGGTATTATCTATTAATATCTGCTATAGATTTATTTGTGAATTCATTTACAACACTTAGTGACTTTAATTGATTCTGTTAGTGTGTTATATTTCTAAAATATTTTCTTTTTATATCTAAATGTTTTATTTACTTAATTTTTGTACAAAATAACTTTTGTCTTGTAGGGTGAAATTAGTAGAAGCAGAAGAGATGTGTTCTCAGTTACGTAAACAACTTCAAAAAAATCAGGCAAGATCAAATATTACCAGTGCTCATATTTTAAATTCTGATTATTCTGCAATGGATGACACAAAATCTCCTTATGACATACTTAGGGAAGCCAAACAAGATGTTAAAATTTTAACAAAGCATGTAAAAGCATTGGAAAAAGAAAAGTAAGTAAATAGATTTGGGTTTTAAATGAATTCTTATTTTTATTATGTTTCTTAATCTTCTTTCATACATTCTGTCTTGTATGAAAAATTGTATTATCAATGATGCTACGAACATTGAATTCCTTTAAAGAATTATGCTAGAGATTATAAACTTAGATACAAAACAAATTAAAACTGTTAAAAGTAAAATGGGCTTTTATTTGAAATTTTTTTTCAGTGATGTTTACATTCACTCAAAATTATTGTCTAAATAGGAGTAGAAAAACAAAGTTATTAATATGGATATCATACATTCAAGTTTTGTTAAGTTATTAATTTTATTGATCCCTGATTGATAGAAGATTATTTGGATATTATTGAATATTTGCAATGCAAAACAAGCCAAGTTTTATTTGTGGAAGATGTTCAGTATTAAAACTGCTAGCCTTTGATAGTTATTGAATATAGAGGTTATGACCAAGATTTTGATGTTGAGCTTTCAAGACCTGTGCACTTCCATTTAATTAAAAAAATCTTTCAATGCGATTGGAGAAAAATCACCCCTTCAAGAGGTGTACCTTCTTAAGATAAACATGAATATCACAATCCTGAGGTACCTCAACAATTTTACTTTCTTTTTATCTTCTACTTTTCCTTATCTTTAATACCCTTTTCTTTGTTGCCAAGTACAATAATGTGATTTGAGCACCTCTGTGTTTAGATTATAAAAATGTTTCAACCAAATATTATATTTTGGTTAAGTGTCCTAGTTTTAGTCACCATTGTCTTAATTTTTTTCATAGCACTTAAATTTACAGGACTTATTTGGATGAAGTTTTCTCTATCATTTTCGCTTTTTTAAGGTCTATCAAAGTTTTGCACTGCCTTCTATGCATTCTTTTTTTACATTTTTCCTTTGTCTCATTTTTATAACATATCTTTTTACAGCAGCAAACCTATGTTTTACTTTTTATTATTGACACTTTATTGTACTTTATTATTTGCTAAATTTTTAACCACTTATTTGGTGCATTATGTCCTTTTTTGGATCTTGCACCAGGAAAAGACTCACCTTGTGCCATAAAACTCAACCAACCAACCAGGAAAAGACTCTCACTGCAGTAAAATATTATGTCTCTTATAAGCATTAATTTATTAAACATGTTTCGTATGTCGATTTCTAAATGAAGTTTTATTCAAAATATTTGAAAACATTGAATCAGTTTAATAGCAGTTATTTTTATTATAAAAATAAAGGTAATATTTTAATGAGTAGCATTGACTTTTTTTCTTTTAATATAAGGAAAATAGGTTGGACATAACTTTCAAATTTATTTGCTGTGCTACATTATTATAATTTGTCTCAAAAAGATCTATGTATTTAATATTTATGACTAAATTGCTTACATTTTGTCATGTGCCAGTCAGGCTGGCAATATGGAGTGTGCTGCTACATTTTATCAACTGAACCGTAATTTGGTGTGGTGTCAGACTTCCTCAGTTTACACATCCCATAGGTACCTGTTTATAGGGTAGACAACCATTCACAACACATTTATACAAAGAAAGGACAGAGACCGGAGAAAGAGAAAGTACATCTATGTCTGAACTGGGATTTGAACCCAGGACCTTCCCATCTGTAGTCAGGACAGGATGGGCGGTAATTTACTTACTAAAATTAGGATATACAGTGATCATTTATTTTCCAAACTTGTAGTCTCTGGTAAAATAGTTCTTAAAACTGTAAGTTTAAAGCAGAAAAAATGTTAGATTTTAAAACTAGTTTTTTTTACAAATTGCTGTCTTTATAAAGTACCATTAGAAAAAAATCATATAGACTTATTACATTAAAAGACTTAAAATTAATGCTTAAATATCTCTTCCTTTTGTTTTGTCAATGAAAAATCAAACATTTGCTTTTTCAAAATAATTTATTTTTAAAAACACATTTCTATTATAGATACATTTTCATGTTCACAACAACACATGTAGGAAAACAATCTCACTATTCTTTCTAAAAAGTACCTCAATCTTGTTAGTCCTTCATCTACTTGTTTTGAAGATAATCATAGCACCAATATTTTCTTGTTTGATGTGTTTGAATTTATGTACTCCACCATTTAATAATTCAATGCTTTTTACAAATGACATCTAACTCCAGATTAAAAAAAAATTCTGAAAGGCAATGTCAAACAGTGATAGGTTTCTTTGTTACAGTTTATGGATGTATAACTTCATTTTAAGTCATCAGACAAATATTCTTAGTTTATTATTATTTTTTTTAGCTACAGTTTAGTTACTTTCAGGCTTTCATAAATGGATATAGGCAAATTTGAAATGCAATTGATGTATCTTAATATCTGATTATCATAATTAGTGAAAATTAAGTGTTTTTTTTTCAGTATTAAATATTTTTTATTTTTGCTTCACATGAATGAAAATCTTATTTTTATTTCTCTTACATTATTTTTATTTGTTAAATTCTTTGCATAATCTTTATCAAGGATTTTTCCTAAAGCTTTAGTGAACTGGTCAATGCTATAGTCTTTATTCTAACGTATATGTTTATAATACTTCATATCCAATTTAAACCATTTATCCCATTGAAAAATGACCATAAAAGTTATTCACTTATAAAAATAGATTGTAGAGTGAAAAAGTAAAAGAAATTTTTTATTTAAGATAGTTTTGTGTTAGTGACTAGGATTTATTTTGATTCACATTTTAAAATATTCCCTGCTCCTGTTTATGATAAATTAACAATTGTGTCTTTTTGAAATATTCTTTAAATTTTTAAATAATTTAAAATAAGAATAAGAAATATTTCATAATTCTGGAACTTAAAGGGATAATTTGTATCTTTTTCTTTATCTCATAGAGCTGAGGAAAATGAGGCTAAAGAAAAAAATATTAAGGACGAGAAAGAAGATGATACTCGGGTAATTTTTAAGTTTAAACTTTTTTGTGATTTGTTTTAATAAAGTTCTAGGAATAATCTTAATAAGTTAGTCTGTTTTGACTACCGATTGTGTATCTAAATTTCTGCACCAGAAATTTTTTTGTATAATTTTTTCTTTAATGTTGAATTTACAGTATAATAAGTATATTAAATTGTAAATGCAATAAAAAGAAATTTTACATCAAAATGTCACTAAATTCTCTTTGAAATGCATTTGCATAAAAATGTTTAAATAATTTACACTATACAAAGGTACCATAAAGTTTTTAAATATGACTTGATAAAAAAGCTCAAGAGGTGCAGATAGTATATCCAGACATATCCAGGCTTGCAGAGTAGTACCCATAAGCAGCACATCTGGACTTGCTTATTCATTAGCAGTGACATTTAAAGTGTGGATTATGGAGTCATGATTGCATAGCTTTAAGATAAAACTATATCTTAAAGCTGTCTTTATATATTTTTTAAGCATAGATCAGTGCATAGGAAAAATGATACTTTCATTTTGAATACTGATTGTCCACATCATATGACAATTCAGATGGTACAGGGAATTAAAAATTGGAAATTTTACTTTGGAGTATGCCAAGAGAAATTAAACCAATGAACGTCAGTAACAAAAGAAAATATTTCTGCTGTAACGAAAATGTTGACAAAGGTAGGACAGTGATATACTGGTAGACCTTACACCTTTAAGCACTAGCAATTCATTCCATTGTGAGTGACCATTTAGATTAAAGAAACTCTTGCTATTTGTCACATATTCTGATAAGAGTAGATGACATGTATGTCTTCATATTGAAAGTTGCTGAAAATGTTTGATAAAGAATGATCTTAATATGTGAACAGCATTGTGATAAGATAACTACTATTTTTATGTGCCAGCCAAAGCTCAAAACAAAGTTTGTGTGTTTAATTGATGCACCTATACCTGTCAGAAAATCTCTGTTAAGAAAAAGACTAACTGTATTTCTCAAATCAAGTGCAATTGTAATATCGTTTGTGATACAAAGTGACACACAAAAGTTTGTCCCAGCTAAAAGCCTGTTTAAAGTTACAATCCATAAAAACTTGTATTCAAAATCAAGAATGAGCATCTGATTTCTTCGTCATAACAATGCTCTAGTTCACTATCCCAAAGCTTTCATTGAGCATTTGACTTTTACTGAAATGAAATTTCTTGAACTCCTTAAAGTATTGACCTTGTTTCTTGTGACTTAGCACTGTTTTTGCACAGAAAAATAAATCTAAAATGTTGTAAAGAATGGTGATGAAAACCTGAGGGCTTGAGATCTCAAATAAAACCAAGCAAAAGTGGTTTAAGGATTAGTTTTGTTGCATGGAGAAGTGTGTGGAATGTGATGGACATTAATTTAAAAGAATTATTAAAGCTGTATGGCAAAACTTTTGTTGCACCCTCTGTACTAACTTTTTAATCAAGAATAGTAAGTAATTTAACTTTTCCTTTCTTTTATTAATTTTCTTTCAAATTTGGTGAAGATAATATGAATTCAATTTTTTTTAGTTCATATACTATCCATGTTACTTATTTGACAATTCTTAAATATGCTATATATTTTGATTAGTCATAAGCATTCTTTTTTCTTACCAAATTTAAACTTTGATGCATTTATTTGATTAAATTTAAGTTGCAAATTTTTATATTAACTTTTTAAAAATTAATTTAAAATTTTCAGATTATTAACAATATTAAATAACATTGTTTTAGGATGAAAACTTAAATATGAATGGTGATGTGAATGGAGATGTAGATATTGATGAAGATGCAGAAGAGGAAGATAGCTCAGAAAGTTCTGATTCAGAAGAAAAAAGTTCTGCAGGTATGGATTGTTTTATTATAGCTTTTCATACAATTTATAAAAGTTTGGTGTATAAGATAATCTGATTTTCTCATTGATGTAATTTATATTTTATCAGTTTTGTTTTTTCAAAATAAAAGGAAGTGACATAATTTTAGTTTTGATTATCATATGTTAAAAGTTATATTGTAATAAAACTGGAAGTCTTAAATTATCTGCAAAAAATGCAGAAAATAAACATGTAAAAAAATATTAAAGACATTTAAATTTTTGAATAGTTATTCAATAATCTCAAACATATATTTTTACATTTTTTTTAATAAGTTTTAAATTGATAGCTCTGTTTTTGAATTAAAGACTTTAATTCACAAATTAAAACATGTTGATAAACATTTTAATTCTTAGTTTTATTTACATTATTTACACTAGTGCAAATGCTTGATATATTTTATTACACCTATGAGTTTATAAATTACAATATGTAAGTAATTTACTTAATTTTTTCTAATTACTTGTATTTCTATTTCATGTAACTCTTGACAAAAATTTAATTACAAGTTAAAATTAATAGAGATAATAGAACAAGTTAAGTTTTTATTTTTTCAGATGAATTTTTAATAAAAATTCATAAAACATCTCATATTATCTAAATAAAAATTAAGTAAAGAAAAACTAATCTTTTGAAACATTTTTTTGTTTAATCAATTTTTCAATTATAAATTTTATATAATGTTGTAGAGTGTATTGTATTAGTGATTTATAATTCTAAAATATAAATAAATGTATATTTTCCAGAAACATATGATGGGGATTTAGCTCAGCTGACAAATGATATATCAATCAAGCAAAAATTGATAGAAGCCTTAGAACAGAGTCAGCAACGATTGCGCATGATGAGACATCATTATGAAGAGAAGCTGTTGACTCTAGAGAATAAAATTAAAGAAACTGAAACTGAAAGGGACCGTGTCCTTGCAAGTTTAAATGGTTAGTTTTATAAAATTATATTATGCAATTGTATTATTAATGGAGCACGAGATTTCTCGTTGATTGAAGAGTGTGTATGAAGGAAATGTATTAATTGCATTGGACTGTTCCTTTTGTTCATTGGTATTATTGATTATAGACTTCTATCATTAATGTATTTACAAAAAATATTTTTGTGAATATATGAAACTAATATTTCAGGTAACAAAAGTAATAAGTCTGAAGAAAAAGTAAAGAAAGTTAAAGAAGATTTTGGGAAGAAATTAAGTTCCTTACAAGCTGAACTTCGTAAGATGCAAGTTATTAAGAAAGAACATATTCAAGCTATGAGGAATCAAGCATATTCAGAACGACAAATACAACAATTAAAATCTGAAGTTGCAGAAATGAAGAAAACTAAAGTAATGTTCTTATTGTAAATAAATTTATGATATTTTTAAAAATTTGATTGCTTGCTTAAGTTATTATTTCTTTATAAAATCACTTTATAATTATATGGAATAATTGATTAAGTAAACAAATCTAGAGTTTTATTTATGAACTAATATGGTAAATTTTTTAACCAGTATCCATACATTATTTAAATTACTCTATGTTATTTTAGTTAAATTTGACAAACAAATTTTCATTTGTTTATGTTTTGTAGGAATTTCTTTAAAATTTGAATTAAAAAACTTTGTTAAGATATTTAAGCTTAAAATTTAATAAAATATTTTCATAATTTAATGATATTTTAAGGTTTAAGGCTTATTTATTTAGTTTCCCAATTCAGTTTTATAAACTTATTGATTTATGCTTGATTCCTTTAAAATATTTAAATATTTTATGTGTTTTTGTTTCATATTTAGAGATTTTCATGTGAAACTTTCAAATTGCATAATTTATTACTTTATCTTCCTTTTTCGTTTTTTAGGTACGTTTGATTAAGAAAATGAAAGAAGATTCTCAAAAACACATGCAAACAGAGCAAAGACGGAATAGAGAAATTGCACAACTTAAAAAACAGAGCCGTATGAAAGAAAACCAAATACGAACCTTGGAAGCTGAGAAGCGTATGAAAGAGAATGTATTGAAACGAAAGCAAGAAGAAATTATATCTTTGAGAAGATCTGCTAAACCAATGTCTGATCGTGTTGCTGGAAGAGTACAAAATAAGGATATGAATAGTTAGTTACTTTCGCTCATTTAAAATTTATTATTAATTTCCCTCTAAAGCTCAAAAATTAGTTATTCTGCAGAATACCTAAATAATGTGCAGACTAACTAGGGTAATCCAATAAAGTGCAGAAAGTTATTTATGCAATAAAAATTAAGTAATAGTAATATTAATCCAATAAAAGTGAAGAAAGTTCCCAAAATTATAAAGATAATTTACATGTTATGTAAATGATAACCACCAGGGACTCATAAAAATGAAAATAAGACCTTTGCTGCGAAAACAGGATTGTTTTTGTATTTTTAAATTAATATAATGCTATGTATTTTTAATGTTTTTCATTCTTTGCTAATAACGTACAATACATGCAATTATGCTTTGTGATAACAAATTTTCAATGGATCAATTGAAACTAATTTTTAATTTGCATTTATAACTTGAAGGATATTTGTTTTAATATATTATGTGTATGAGTAAGTTCCTAGCAATCAAACGTGCTTTATTTTTAATTAAATAATCAATTAAATAAATAATTAAAACAACAATATTTTATTTCAAATTATTAGCACTATTGTTGAAATATTTCCAATGAAGCATATTAATTATGTATTATTTACAGCTTATTTAATGAAGCAGAGATTTAGAGGCTCTCCTAAGGTTGCTAAATCTTGTTGGCAGAGTCTGGAAAAAAGTGTGAGTTATTAGTTTTGACATTCAGAATGTTTTCCCTTTAAATTTAATGTATAAATTTTCTAATTATGAATTGATATTTTTTCTTAAATGAGATGGCTCCATAAAAATGTCAATCTTCTAATTTTTCAATTAACAGTTTGTCAAAGTTATCACTGTTAATTGTTAAAATAATTTTCATATTATTGTATTTTCCTGTATATGATCCACAGTGGCGTATTATCCACACGATCTTTTTTTCTAGTAGAAGGAAAAAAAGTGTCTCATAATTCACAGCAATTTTTTTTGGTGAATAGTCTAAAATATCTACTGCTGATAATATTGGTGTCACATAAAATAAAAAAAATGCACAGTATGATTAAAAAATATAATAAATTGTACAGAAAAAAAAAGCATTCATTATGAAAAAGATCTGTCTAAATTCACCTCATCCCAAAGTGCGATGAAAGCACAAGATCGATCAAAAACTATAATTTCGAAATTTTTGTAAAACTTATCGATATTTAGTTTCTAATAACTTTAAAATGATGTTAGACATATTTAAAAATATATATTTTTGCTTCGTTAGTATTTGAATGAAAGAAATGCATATTTACAAACTGCACTTTATACATATTTCTTTTATACCGCGTGTGGTATGCTTTTCACCATTTTTTCAATTTTCTTTTGCTATAGCTTTTAAAATCTGTTGTGTAACTTAAAAGTGTTTGCTTCCATGTGACGATATACGAATTTGAATAATTCCAAAATGAAATAGCTATTGTCAAGAGAAATTACAAAATGATGTTTGCAAAATGCAACTGTAATATCTTTATGTGGAACCCAATTCGTTCTTGAATATAATTGGTCACAAAGCTAATTATAGCTTAAATAAGTAAAGTGTGTCAGGTTTCATCTGTTATTTATTTTATGAAGCATAAACAGTATTTCTTTCAAAACTTTCTTGTTAAGTTTTCTGATGGAGAATGTTTTTTTATCAGACTATCCTTGGCGGCTTATAATACGCACATCAAAATTCGGAAATTTTTTAACATATAATCTGCGGATTATATACAGGAAAATATGTTACTTTTAATATTTTTAAAAATGTATCTCTAACATCATTCTCAAAACCACAAAACTGCAAGTTATGAAAGGGATCTATTTTAAAAATTCAGAGTCAATTAATGAAAGAGTTGTTCCATGTAGATTGTGCAGTACTCAATTTCATTTGATTCAATCAAATTAATTTTTTTAAATACAGTACTTCTGAGCCAAACTTCCAATATTGGGATGAAAAACATTAATTAGATGTATACTGTTTATTTGTACTTGTATCAATAATATATTCACTTAATCTTCAATGCTTTTCCATAATACTGACTATAGTCATTATATGTTAAAACTTAGGTTGCTGTATAGTAATTTAAATATGCGATCATTAGTTTTCCGACATGTTTAACTGAGTGTAAATTTTCCTTTAAATATTTTTTAATATGGAATATAAAGCATTTCTGAATGATACATTTGTCATGCATTAATTATATCTCACAATATGGAAAGCAATTTTTCCTCAGCAATAATGTAGGTTTCAAATATATTTTGTGTATCTCCACTTGATTTGTGGAGGTTTATAACTTATATATCAATCTCCTTTTATTCAGAAATATTCAATAATCTAATCATAAATTATGTACAATTGTATCGTGAGAAATTTTTTTAAGCCAATATTTATTAGTGTATATATATATTGGCTACCATATTTATTATTCTTGTAAAATAGCAGTGAAATTTATCTTGCTGTCTATTTCTGGATACTGGGAAAAAATTTTTTAAAATTTCAAAACAAATGTTTTAACTCTTTATTCGTACTCTAAGTATTTGATAAATATAAAAAATTTCATTGCTGAAGTTTACTCAGTTTGACTTGATTCCTTTTCCAAAAATATGTACATAAGAAAATTTTTATGTATATTTAATTTTGCTGAAATGTTAAATATTTGAATTGTTTCTTTTAACTGAATACCCATTAAAACTTAATTTCATTGGCTGTGTATTTTCTGCATTTATTAAATAAATTCATTGTTGTTCTTGTTTCATTAATTTAAACATGAATCTTTCAAATATTGAATATTTTTAACATTTTATTTTTCAGATAAATCAATTGGTGATCAGCAGACAAAGCATCAATAACATGGAAAGAGATATGGAAAGATACTTAAAAGTAATTGTTATTTAACTTATATACTAATTTCTAACATCAATTTAAATTGGTTATTAATGATTATAGTCATCAAATAAAAAATGGTTATTAATATCGGGCTTTTTAATAAACAAATACGGAAACTTGCTTTCATACAAAACATTTTAATTAGTTATCATTTTCATAAAAGAAAATTACCACTTTTAGAATTCTTAAAATATTTGTTTTCACACACTGTAAAATTGATATTTTTATGTTTGTCAGTGAGATTCTTGGTCTTTCATTGATTACCATTTGGTCATGAAATGTTAGATTTTTCAGTGATTGTTTGCAATTAATGCTTGTATTGTTTGCATTTTCATATAGTTTGCAATTAATGTTGTCCCTGGATAATATATGGAAATTGATTAAAGAAAAACATGAGTGTTAAATAATTATTGTAAGGGTTCCCTTATAAGATTTCATTCCAACTTTATGGTTTACCTGTTATGCAGTTCTATTTTGTTGATAAAGTGTGTATGCTCTTTTATAATTGTAACAGCATTTACTTGCACAAAATTATGAAATTCTTTAACAGTCACTGAATTTAATGATTAATATTTAGTTTTAGAACAATTGCCAATGTTATGTCACTAGATTTAATAAGGTAGGTCCATTTTTCTCATTCCTGAATCACATTAATAGATTTGTTATAAATAAATGTGATAAAAGAAGTTAAAAAAAATATTGAAGAAAAACAACAGCACAAACCAAGTTTGTTTTGTCAGACTATAATACAAATTAAGTTACAAATGCTTTCATCTTCACAAAAAGATGAAATTTTCACTAAGTTGTGATACAAGAATATGGAATATTATGTAGACTTATTCATCTTACTATCATATTTAGCTAGACAATCCAATGTGGGCCTTCTTCCGAATTCTTGTCCACTGCATTCTATTTTTGCATGCCAGTTTCTTTCTTTCATAGCCATGAACTCAGTCTCCTCTGACTTCTCAATTTGGCACAGCATGTCCTTTTTGGACCTTGCGCCATAAAACCCAACCAACCAACCAAGCAACTTGACTTCTCTTTCTCATTTTGAGTATATCCATCTTCTTGCTTATTAAAGGTTTTTATAAAATATTTTTTTAAAGTGGAATTTTCATCCATTAAAAGTATGACTCGCCCAGTTCATCCTATTGATTTTTATGTACTTTATAATATCTGGTTCTAGATTTTATATAGTTTAAAGTTAATTCAGACTTTCATCCTTTGGTGGGTCGATAAAACTGACCAAGTATTCAGTTGTATAAGAGTCTATAAAAAACAAAGTATTCTTGGGAACTAAACATTGAGGGCTTCACATTAGGCTGACCACCAAACTGGGACATGCTTCGCACCTCATAGTACTAACACAACAGTAAGTACTTTCATTACTTAGTACAGGCATATATTTGGTATTATTTCTGTCTATAATAAATCTCATACAATTAGCAGCATTCTCTGAAGAAAAAAAGTTTATTTTAATATAGAAAAAGTTATTGAAATGTTTATATCATTCAGATATGCTAAAATTTGTGTTGATTTTGAGAATGTTTCCTCTGATGTTAAGTTCTAAACCTTTTATGCCTTTCCCCAAGGCAACATTAAAAAGTCAAGATAAAGAATCATGTTGCTTAACTACATTATTGACATTAATTTCTTCTGATAAAGATCATAAGAATTTGACCTTTTAAGTTATATTGAACATACTTACAACTACTTGTCTAATTAGTTTAGGCACTATTTGAAATTTGGCTTTATGTAAACGATTTCTATTCATACTATTAAAAGCTATTGAAGTCTATAAAAAGATGTGTATCGATACAAAACACTCTAATCTTTTCCAGATTTTTCCTGAAGCCAAAAGTCTGATTTTTAATAAATTTTCCCTTGTGAAAACCATGTTGATAAATTCCAATTTGAGATCTATAATGTGTAAGAGGTTAGAGAGAAAGAGAGAGAGAACATTTTCTAAGTGGACTTAACACACACTCACATAAATTGATACTTCTGTAGTTGGAACAATCCATTGTATCACTTTTATTTATTGGACATATGATGCTTGTGTTTTAATTAGAAAGCAATGTTCCAGGTATTAATAAGACTACAGATTAACTTTAGAAATACTGGTTGATGACATTTCAACAGCTTCTCTGAAATGTGATTGTGTCTGGTTGCTTTGTTTTTTTTTTTTAAACTTTTAATAGTAATTTGAATTTTCTTAAGTTTAGTTGAAGGTGCTTCTTCACTATTTTGATTTTACAGAAACAATTTTAGATCTGTAGAGTTGATCATGCTTACTAATTTCATGGAAATATATTCATCATTAGAATTGATTTTTTTTTTTTTTTTGAAGAAAATGTGTAGGAATCAAACACTGTTTAAATTTTGATTGTGATTATATTGATAAACAGTTTGTATTTTATAGACAAACAATATTAATAAAATTATTTATATATACTTCATAAAATTTCATTTGTATTTTTTTTTTCAAATTTGACATTTGATTATAATTTATTTTGTATTGATTATTGTTGAATTCTTATGTTTAATTTGGAAAGTAAACATGAATTGAAATGATATACCGTATTTTTCTGTATATAATTCGCGGATTATGTGCTAAAAAAGTTCAGAATTTCGTTGTGCGTATTATACGCCGCCGCGGATTATCTGATAAAAAACATTCTCGATCAGAAAAATTTACAAGAAAGTTTTGAAAGAAATACTCTTTATGTTTCATAAAATAAATAACAGGTGGTACCAGGACACACCTGAGTTATTTAAACTATAATCGGCTTTGTGCAATTACGTTCAAAAACGAATTCGGTTCCTCTTAAAGATTTTACGGTTGTAAATTCGCTGATGTCATTTTGCATTTGCCTTGATGTGAGCTATTTATTTCGTTTTGAAAATATTCAAATTCGTATATCGTCATATTGAAGCGAAAATTTTTAACTTACACAGCAGATTTTAAATTAAAAGCTATAGCGAAAGCAAATAAAAACAATGGGGTCAAATGTGTTAATGTAAAGTGAAAAACAAAGCACGCGCGGTATAAAAAAATTGTGAAAAATACGCAATTTGTAAATAATCCATTTCTTTCATTTAAATATTAACGAAGCAAATATATATTAATTTAAATATGTCTAACATCGTTTTAAAAGTTATTAGAAGCTAAATATCGATAAGTTTTACAAGATTCTCTTCTCAAAATTATCGCTTTTGATCGATCTCGTGCTTTCATCTCAAGTTTATCGCACTTTGCGATGAACTGATCTAGACTGATATTTTTCATAATAAATGCTTTTTTTCTATACAATTTATTGAATTTTTAATTCTACTGTGCATTTTTTAATTTTATGTGACCTATATTATCAGCAGTACATATTTTAGACTTTTCGCCGAAAAAGAAATTGCCGCGGATTATGTGACGCTTTTTTCCTTATACTCGTAAAAACGGCCGTGCGGATAATACGCCCCTGCGGATTATATACAGGAAAATACGGTATTTTGTCAAGTAACTATGTTTTGGGAGAAATGTTTTTTATTTTTTGATTTCATTGAGGGATATTAATTTTATTGAGAGTTTAGTTATTTTATGTTCTATTGGAATTAATTTTTCCTCTATGCACCAACATTTTAAGCTTTGGAAGCTATTGGAAGCTTTTATAAAAATAATGCAAATTTTATTTACTTTTATTTTTGTTTTATAATCATTATATTTTAAAGTTTTTTTTAACTTAGTTAATTATTATAATTAGTTTTTAAAGGTTGTCAAGATAATGTCTTTTAAATTTTTTTTTTTATCTTGTGAATATTTCTAAAGTTTTATATTAATATTTTTCATACATTAATTTAATTTAAATGACATTTTGTTTTATATTTATTAATCAGTTAGTTTTGGCATAATTCAGAATTGCTAAAATATACAACCAGCGTGTACAATTTCTTTAAAAATTGTTAAAACTGTTTGTGTTCTACATAGGAAAGAGAAAGGCTGATAAGAAAGTTAGAACTTTTAAAACAAAAGAGAGAGGCTGCTAAATTAGATAAAAAGGTATAGTATTATATATTTGATTTAAATATAAGTTGTTGTTTCTGAAATCAATTTAGAGTTTTAAAAATAGATGGAATTTTAGTTGAAAGTTGGATATAAAGAAATTGACTCGTTATTAAAATTTTCATTTATCTAGTTAATAGAGAAATGCATATTTAATGTATCAGTTTAAATTTAGATGTCATTTATTTAAACTGCCTTTCATGTAAGAATCTGATGTAAAATATTCTTCAAAATTACTTTATTCAAATTTAATTTATGATTGAAAACTATCACAGATTACACAATACTGTTAACTTAATCTAAATTTACAAATAAACATTTTCTGAACTTTAATTGTAAAATATGAACAAAGTAAGCTTTAAAACTATCAACAATTTTACTTCAGTTAAATCTTAGTAATTAAACATAATTTTTGTTACTATTGAAAAAATAATTTTTATTGTTTACAGTTTTTATAAATGTTTTTGTTAATGTATTGATATTTTTATTTGAATATACATATATCACATCTTTATTCTTATTTGTGTTTAAAAGCATTTTATGATTTTTTTTTTGTATACCATTTAAATCTTCTTGTTATAAAAAGAGAACTCTTTTAATGTTATTCTGAAGCATATATTTAGACCTTTTTAGCATTTTATTGATGTTTAAGTTTTATTTAAATTTAAGATAAGTTTTTTTTATTATTAATTTATTCTTAAATTTAAGTAAAACTTTTTCTTGTCTTCCATTTGCTTTATATTGATAAAAAATGTGTTATATATATTATAAAATGGCTTTGAAGCTGATTGCATCGCAACTACTTTTAAAAGTTTTGGTGTTTTTTCCATTAATTTATTTTTTTTTTTATAAATGCAGAATCAAGATATAATCCAGGATTATGATGATAATATTGAAACATTAAAAGCAACAATTGATTACTATCAGGGAAATATCATTGAATGTCAAACTACAATTGTTCAAATGGAAGAAGCAAAAGTAAGTATTTTTCTTATTTATTGTTTTAAAATTTGTAAATATATTAAGCATTTTCATAAAACATTTTAAGGTCTTATTCTTGTTGGAAGTAAAACAAGCACAAAATAGAATTGATTGTTTGTTATTCTCGCCGATTATTTTTAAGTATCTGTTCTGCTTCTTTTCTCAGAGTCCAAAAAAATTGATTTGCAATTTTACATAATTTTACTATCTCAATTTTTGTGTATTTAGAAAAAAAAAAGGGGGGGGGAGGCGAAATATCATGCACATAAATAGTTTGCAATATGTCAAATAATTTCTTTTGTTTGACAGTTTAACATTATAAATTTTCTATTTTTTTGTCATTTATATTTCCTTTGCTACACCAAAGCAAAATGCTTATACAATCTTGATGGTCAACAATGTAAATACCATTATATCAAGGAATATTTGGTGGGAAAACAACAGAAAAATGCAAGATGCTTTTCAAGTATCATGTTTCTCAATAGGCTTTGTTTTCTGACTTAAAATTGTTTTTGATTCAAAGAATACAATCTGTACATTATTTTGAACATATTCCAGAATTTCTGAGAATAGCTGAAACATTTTAGAATGGTCAACATTTGTAATAATAATAAAAAAAAAAACCTCCCAGCATGTTCTTTCAAAAGATGCTAGTTATGATAGTCCTGTTTAAACATGTAAAATGAGAAGCTTCTGATAGTTTGGAGAATTCCCAGTAATGTATTAATGTTTTTACCCTACTATACTGTCTATGCTTAATGTTTTGCATTCACTGGAGAAAAATAGAAAATGTTTAAATCAATGATGGGGAATATGTGCTTAGAGACAATTTCAAGAAATTTAAAAACTTTTCAGTATAGATTTATTCATATTTAATCTCCAATTTAAGTAAATGTTGAAATTTCTAAACTGTTATTTCCTAACTTCACTTTTCTTGAAAGTGAATCTTAAAGTAGTAGAAGTAAGAATTTACAGTCCTATTCTTTCATTATAATAAAATTAACTGAACTGCCAGCCAAATGTTATCAATGCATCTTTCTGTTAAGAAACTTTCATTAAGAAAGAATAGAATTGGATACCAATGGACTATACTTTTGCATTATTGTATATGTGAAAATGCATTAAGTATTTGTGAAAAATTTTACTTTGTATCTCTAATATATTTAAATTTTTAGTATAGATAATAAATTATACATTTGTAAGTCTAAATACACATTAATTTTTACAATATAACTTTTTCATCAAATTATAAAATTTTTTAGTTAAAGAGCATACCAATGTTTCATTATTCTATGATAATCGTAAGAGTAACAAATTTAATGAAAACCAGTATTTGTAATGTTTCCACCAATTTGTATGTTATTCAAGTATATATTGAGATGTTTTTTCCTTTATTATTTTCTTACTAGGATGATATTGACGTTCAAGATGTAGAAAAATTTGTAGCCAATCTTACTTCACAAGAATCCAATTATCTGCTATCAAAGCTTGTAAATATGGCTATTAATCAGGTAACATATTCTTGTGAAATATTTTGTTTTAATCAAAGTTTTTATTACTGTCTTTCATCTTGGAAGTGTACATACATTAAAGATATAATAAATATTTTTTAAATAACTTTTATTGCTGTATATTTGTCTAATAAAATATGAAAAAAATCTTCCTCTAATATTGGAAAGCACATTCCAGAATATCTGAAATTACATAAAGCTTTTAATTTTGAGCTTTCATCAAGTGATAAATTTTAATACTTAAGCTGGTGATCTCTTTTCTATAACAGGAAATGAAGCTTAGTTCCTACAAATATTTGATATGATATTCTTTTGTAGCATATTCATTTGAAGTTTAAAAAATTAATTTCTCTCTATCTGATTTGACAGCCTTTTGCCATAAGTTTTGATAGGGAACAGTCTAAGGGTTTGTGACTGTAGGATATTTTGTTGTGGACAATGTAAAATGTCTTCTGATAGGACTTTTCATAGATATTGGATCATATTCACGTATTGCAAGAGATAAAACCTGTAAAACTTAAAAGCACTTTCCCTGATAGATCTGCATCCAGAAGTACATTTTTCATTGTTTAATTTTGGATTAAACCTAAGACTTCTTGCTCTGCCTACTAGTATGCTGCAAAAGTTCCTTTATGCTATAAGTTGCACATTACAAAAGTGAGTTTTTACCCTTTTAAATATTGTATGCATTCTTGAATTTTGTGTCGAACTAATGCTGAGCCATTATGTTATTTGAGACTAATTCCAATTCTTCTTGTAAAATTCTTTTGTCATGACATTTTCAATCAATGCTTACAAAATCATTAAAACTTATTCAATATAAAATACATACTTTTGGATTCAATTTGTTAATTCAATAAATATATGAAATACATATCAAGAAAATTATCTACTAATTAAAACCGATTCATAAAGTAAATAATTGAAAGGTGTTTCTGGCATTAAATTAAAACAAACTACTATTTTATTAATAATTTGCATTTTAATTTAATTTAATTTTGTAATTTTGCTTTGGCTTTTAAACCAGGTGCTAACTTTTTTCAATTAGCAATGAAACTAAATATTTTTAATGATTATTTTTTAAAAAATTTATAATGCAAATCAAAGAAATTTTGATTAAATTTAATTGCTTAAAGATCATGTCGATTAAATTTAATATTTTTCATTGTGTATTTGTGATTTAATTAAAAATATTCCCGAGTAATGTTGATCTGTCTTGTATTGTTTTCTTGAACAATGAAGTCATTAATTTTTCACGTAACACTACAAATTTAATTGCATTTACCATGAATTTTATTTTAGACATTTCAAGTTTTTCAAAAAGAAAATTCCATTAAGGAGCTTGAAGCTAAATTAAATCAGATCCAATCAAATGACCAGAATAATCTTTACCTTCAATTCTTAGAGAGGCTTGTTGCTGATGGCAATACAGATTTATTGGAATATATAACATCAACTGATGACCAAGGTAATCTGTTTATAAGGCAAAATTTATTTTTTCTGTTTAATGTCAGTTCTTCTCCTGTTAAGCTATTGATGCTAAACTATTGACTAAACATGTGTTAAAATGCATCCCTTTATGCTTTGTCCAAAATATAATTTTTATATTTATATTGTTAAAAATACTTTATATTGTTAAAAATATTTTGTATTGTTAAAAAGTTTTTATTTTGTTAAAAATATTTACTTATTTTCACTAAATAATTAAGCAAGTAATAACATTTTTTAACTGACAAAAGTGTAATTTAGAAATGCATATAAAAATAAGTACAACAAAAAGTAGAGAAAAGAAACCAAGTAAAAGAAGAAAGCAAAGATAATCACTTACCAATCATAGGATAATTTTTTCATTGAATGCTTAGACAAACAGAAAAACTGTTTTTAATTCTTTATATGATTCAGTAGCTGTTTTAATGACTATTAAAATTGATTCATTAACAAACTTTAATTCATAAATACACCCTTTCTCAGTATTTTTAATTAACAAAATATTTTTTAAATTTGCCAAAGTTTGCATTGTGAATTTACATTCTATAGATTTGAGCACAATATTTCTATAGGATATTAATAATTATCAAATTCTTAATATTCATGGGATTTTTAAAATTAATTATAAATTCTTTGCTTCAGTAAAATAGCCTAAAAGTGATCAACTATTAATTCAAATTCAAAAAACCATTAAAATTTTAATAAAATTCAAAATATACATTTTTATTTCTAAAATGAT
Source organism: Latrodectus geometricus (assembly GCA_026290005.1). Lineage (NCBI taxonomy): Eukaryota > Metazoa > Arthropoda > Arachnida > Araneae > Theridiidae > Latrodectus > Latrodectus geometricus. The sequence continues at coordinate 356,297 of JAPDSC010066463.1, read as the reverse complement.
AATTCTGTGTTAAAAAAAAAGTTAAATTTTAAAATTTTTATAACAAAAGACCTTTTATTTTTAAATTAAATTCCAAAATCACAATCAAGCATCAGATTGATTGTTTTTAAACATTCAGTTTGAAAATAAAGGATAACTTTTATTAACAATTTTTATTAGGCAATATTTTAAATAACATGAAATCTCAAGAGTTAAAGTACTATATTTCTTGGCTTTCCAGTACTTTGCATTTTCATTTCTGTAAATCTTATAAAAGCTTGGATTGATTGAAAGTTAGTTTACCATGTTTATATAGTGATCTATGCAAGAATTGCCTTCTATTCAATATTTATTAATGCATATTACAAAATAAAACATTTATGTTGCAGCAAAGTTATTTTACTAAAATATATATCATGGTTTAATATTAATAATTATAAAATAACCAAAATATCCTTATTAATATAGATACATTATTTCTTTCAGTTTATTGTAGCCACCATAGTAGTAGATCTGCTTCACCAATTGAAAGGTTTGTAGACATTGAAATTTTACTTATATCAGAATGTATGTTAAATGTTTTATTCTCTACCATTTTGCATTTTGATTAAAAGCATCTAGTTAAGATATTAGAAAAGTTAGATAAAATCTGTTCTGTCACTTTTAGGTATGCATAAGATAACTGCCCAACAAGATTTTATGTCTGTGTCTATTTTACATTTTGTTTGCTTGTTCTTCGTTCAAAGGGGTTTTAAAAACAATTTTTTTTTAAAAATAAGTGAATTGAGAAATCGGCAAAATATTTGAGCTTTAGCTTATTTAGCTACTTCATAAAATTATTATTTTGGTCATATAATAAGTATAATATATGGTGTATCATTAATTCCTTCCTGGTGTTAAAATTTTAATGTTGTGAAAGTCAGAATCAAATGAAACAAAGAAAAGTAGGAATAAGCAAAGGGTTAACATGTCAAGACAGCTGAAAGAATCATGAACATCTGAAACACCATAAAAGAAAAATTTTACAGCGGATTTCTCAGTCAGAAATCATTTGTTAGATTAGAGCTTTTGCTGCAGAATGTTATTTTTTTCAATAATAAGAAATGAGTATCGGCTATTGTCAATTCCATAAAGACTCATTGCTTTTTGAGAGTGGATTATCATTCCATGATATTGCCATTCACATTGATTGAAATCCAATTAGTGTCAAATTGTCAATGGCAGTTATTTATCATATTTTAATAAAGCTAATAAACTTTGCTATATTATTTATTATGTTATTTTTAGTTATATTATTTTAGTAATTCTTAGTGGGACTTTAAGTACATACAAATTAAAAATGTTAAATTATTTTATTGATAAATCTCATTGTTATTTCTTCCAACTATCAATCTTATTGAGAATTATCAAACACTATTATCTGTAGGAAACTTAGATCTTAAAATAATAGTGTAAGCTCATTACATATACAATATCAATAAATAATTTAAATTTTTAAAATTTTTAAATATATAATATCAATAGAAATTAACTTTTTTCAAATTCAAAGAGTTCATCATTAATTTGAATCTTTATTTATTTTAAATATAAGACATACAATTTCCTATTGATTTTTCTTGTCTACTAGTTGAATAACTTTATCAATAATAAATAATTGAAACTTGCATTAATTGGTATTATATATTGTACATGTACAATATGGAATACCAATTAATGCAAGGTAGATTAATTGTAAGCTATACTAATTATATAATTTATATATTTAGTATAGTTTATTAATAGAATCATCCAATTACAAGTCATTGAAAATGTTTACAATCAATCGGAAATCATGCTAAAAGTAAGAAAAATATTTATTATAATGAAGAAGCTATTGCATTCTTTTTTAAACATTCTTTTTTGGTGGAACAAATTTCAAAATTGAGATTCTAATATTTTCCTCGAAATTTTTATTTTGATCACATTTTTGTTTGATTTTGATTAACAATTGTTATTATATTTAGGAAGAGTGCAAAAATATTTAGTAATTGAAATGAAATGTTTTTTTACATTAGTGTGTAAAAGATAATAAAAACAAGTGTTAGATTAAAAATTAAATATGTGAGCTAAATGAGAAAATTTGTTGATAAAAATTTAAAGTTTTATTATCTTTAATTATTATTTTTTTTTCTTTAATGAAAATACACTACTCAAAAATGAGATAAATTACATAAAAGTTCTACATAATGAAATAAAATATGGTCAGTGTAAAAGCAGATGTATCCTAATTATTTCTTTTAATTCTTTTATGTATGCAATCATTGAGATTATTTCATAATGAATCATTCTCAATATTGAGATTAATTATTAAGTAATTATTGAGATTATTTTTTATGCAATTATAGAGATATTAATGTTTTTTTCTTTTTAACTTAAAGCATTCCAGTTGTAGAATTGTTTTTTACAATTTATAACAACAAATCATTAATTTCTAGTTGGAAATAAAAGCAGTATTGGAATTGTGTGTTAATAAACTTAAGTTAAAGGTATTGTAAATTATTTATGAAGATTTCTGTCATTTAATTTTTTACTTTTATTGTAGTAGTATCGTATTCCTTATGAGACAGGTTAATCATATGAAATTTTATATTATTTACTTTTCAATTCAAGTTTCCTGTAATGAGAAGTTGGTTTTGCTGAAATAGAAATTATTATTTATTGTTTTTCATTATTTTGTTTTTTATTGGTTTTATGATACTGTTTTCTGTATTATATAAAGTTGAATTTCAGTAATGTTAAATCGTTAGCAAATCAAGCAAATTGTTTCTAAAACTGGCTTCTCATTATAGACAAACTTTCTTTAGAAAATTAAGTAAAAATAAGTTAAAATTTTTGAATTTTATAACATATATATAATACTATGACATGTTATTTAACATGTTTGTTGACATGTTATTTAACATGTTTGTTGCCAATAAACATTAATAAAATGCTAATATTTTACTAAAATTACTTTAAAGTTTATTCATTATATTTTCAGTAATCTTAGTAAATAAATTTTTTTTAAATAGGTTTTCTTGTTTAAACTAATTTTATTTAATTTTTAGTAGTGTTTCAGAAGCTCAACAGTTATCAGATTCAAGAAGCAAAGTAAGTTATCTAATTGAAGTGTTAAAGTTTCTTGTATATTTTAAAGTGCATTCTTGTTAATTATTTTTTATACCATTTCTTTTTATATATACTATCAATATGCACACACATGCAAACTCATAAACACAAGTATTTTTAAGTAAAATTAGCCACAATCTTATCAATTTGTGTATGTGTGCACACATGCGTACAAATTTTCAGTATTTTGAGATGTTATTTTAAATAGAATTACTTATTTTTAGTGTAAAAATATTTAAAGGTATTTACATTACTTATTTAAAATTAAAATGTACAAAATTATCTTTATTAACAGAACTATGTTTTGTCAACACTTATTGTTTTAATCAATAAAATTGTAATAAATTTCCAGCCTTACTGTAGCTGTTCTTAACATTAATTATGAAATTTAGAATAACAGTTCAAACTGAGATTTGGATGTAATGCTGAAAGTTTTCAGTCCAAATCAAAAATATTAAAATAAATAGAATTATTAAAATCAAATAATTTTTCGTGTCTTGTCCTCATATATTTACAACTTTGCTTTTGTCATATGTATGTTATGTATTGTGTTGATCATAGCTTTTTTCATGCTTGTAAATATTAAATGGAACTGAAATTATATCATCAACAGAATTCAAGATTGATTAGAGGATTAATGTAAATTATGTGTATTTTTTATAATAAATTTGTATTTCTTTTTTAATTATCTTGTTATTTTATAATATTAATGCACTTTAAGATTTTTAAAAGTCTATTTAATAAGAATTTTTTTGCAATGATATTTTACTATTTATTTATATTTAGTAAATTTTACTTTAGAGACGTTCAAGGAAGACTGGGTTACCAAGTGAGTTTATGGCTTTAAGTTTAAATGAGACACATATAACTCCTGCAGGATCTTGTCCATCTGTTAACGAACCACAAGAAAAACCCTCTGTTTCAAGATTAGCTTGGTCATTCGGTCCAGCTTTAAAAGAAGAATTGGATCTAGATAAAACACTTACCGAGTCCCCTAAATCATCTGAAGAACGTGGCATAGTAAGGGTTACAAGTGCACCAACATCTCTTCAGTAAGAAATATTGTTTTTTAGTTAATTTCAAATCGAAAACATGACTACAAATATGCATTTTATATGAATTTTATAATTCTAAATTTTACACATCTAAAATATAATCTAAATATTTTTGAATGAACAAAACTATTTTTGTTTTTCAAAATCCTTGCACACAAAGCAAAGAGTTTTAGCTTGGAGCAGATGTCCATTATGTAACAATAAAAAAGAAAAGTTTCAAAAATCTTCCATTAAAGAAGTTTAAAATAGTATACATAAAAAAAAACTTAAATACTGTAGTTTATTATTTATAATATTTTGAAAATTGGCCTTTTTACATTTAGACATACATTAGACATTGGGCTTTCTACATTTAGAGCACTATCACAAGTGGTTCACAATAAGATACTTCTGTTTTTATTTTATATTAACAAGCATTTTTGTAAAAATCAAAGGGCTTTTGCATCAAAGACATGTTTGAGTAATTGTGAATTGATTTGTATTAAAAGAGAAAAGGATTAATATGATTAAGCTGAACAAATTTTGTTAGGGTTGTTTACAAAAATGCTTGTTAATATAAAGTAAGAACAGAAGCATCTTATTGTGAAACACTTGTGATAGTGCTCTAAATGTTAAAGCCCAATTTTTAAAATATTATAAATAATGAATTGCAGTATTTAAGTTTTTTTGACATATACTATTTTTAAACTTCTTTAATTGAAGATTTTTGAAACTATTTTTAATCATTATTAGCATATGTTATACTACCTTATGGGCAGTAACATTTCAGAAGCTATCATATTCAATGGGTAATGTGTAACAAAACGAGATTCAGCAATAGGGATTTGAAATAAACCTTAGAAATTGATATTTTATGAGATTTATTTTACATATAGCAGCTAATTTTCTTGTTTCCTTTTGTAAGAAAAACCTTTGTATTTTTGAGATATATCGTATTTCCTGCATATAATCTGCAAGACCGATTTTTTGAGGAAAAGAAAAAAAAAGTGTCTCATAATTCATAAGAATTTTTTCAGAGAATAATCGCAAATATATATTACTGATAATGTGGTATCACATAAAATAAAAAATACATAATATGATTAAAAATATAATTAATTTTCTAGAAAAAACACTTATGTCAAAAACATCTGATTGGATTCACTTCATTGTGAAGTGCAATAAACCAAGATGAAAGCATCAGATTGTGAAGCGTAGTGGTAGTTCCAAGAAGATTCTATATAGTAAAATATATCGATTTTTAATTTTTAGCAACTTTAACAATGAGGCTAGACATTTTTAAAATAAAATATATTTGTTTCTATAATAATTAAATGAAAGGTATGGGTTATTTTTGAACTGCACATTAAATATGTTTTTCCTTTTATATTGTGCATAGCTTGTTTTTCACCTTATATCAATATCTTTGTCACTATTTTATTTACCTTTTCTATAGCTTTTAGTTTAATCGCTGTGTAATTTGTATGCTTTTGCTGCCTAATGAGGGATGTAACATGAATACTTTTGGAACAAAGCTTATGTAAAGACAAAATGCAAAATGACAATAACCAGTAGCAACTGTAATTTCTTCCTGAAGAATAGAATTCATTCTTGAACATAATTGGACAAAGCTGATTATAGCTGAACTAAGTCAGCTGAGATGTGGTTACATCTTTTATTTATTTCATAAAACATAAATGACATTTCTTTTAAAACTTTAAGCTTTTTTGACGGAGAATATTTTTTTTATCAAATCACCAACAACAGCTTGTAATATGCACAATGAAATTCGAAATTTGTTTTAACATAATCCATGAATTATATATAGGAAAATATGATTATAAGATGAATCTTGTTGTATCAGATTTTGCTATTATATCAATTAATAGTAAAGTCAAAAAGTAAAGAAACTTAAGAGTTGCACTACCAATGACTATATTAAATGGTTTAATACTTACCACTTGTAATTGTTAAAAAGGTTAACTATCAATTATATAATTTTTTTTTCAAAACAATTTTACTTATAGATTTTTAAATGCCAGTATAAATTTTATGTGTTTTCAGATCTTTCTTAAAAGTAGTGAAAATTACCCATTTTAAAAATCTAAATTTTCCTTTACTTTTGAATGACTTTTTCATTCTAAAATGTATATAAACTAATAAAATAAAACTTCTTTATTATCTATTGAATTAGTAATTTAATAATTCTTTTTATTAAATTAATTAACAAGTCATTTATTAACTTTATTTTATTACTTTTCTTGTGCAATTCACTCAGTTAAGTGAATCAAAATATTTGTTGCTAATACTTCAGTTCGTAACTATAAATTCTATTGATGTTTGCATATTTTATGAATATGCACATATAGCAGAAACGTCAACAATGCAATGATTCCATTGAAATCTTTTCTTATGCAGAGACATGATATATGGCAAAAGGATTGAAAAGTCTCCTATGTTTAAAAGGAGAAGTCGAGAGAAGCAGTCTCACATGGCAGACTTTTCTCCTGCTTTCCATAGAAAATTTGATTCTAATGCCAGTGTCATACCTCTTCCTTCATTGTCACGTCAGAGTTCTACGTGAGTATTTCATCATTTATATAGATGTAATCAAAAATACCAAATGCAAAATTTATTATTTAATTGTTATGTTTTAAAGTTTTATTTGCTTACAAACATTGTAATAGACATGGCAATAGCATCATTTTTGGTCAACACTGAAGACAGACAGAAGAATGAAGTAGGCTTGTATTATGAAAGATGTTTCAGTAGGATGTTTTTGGTACTGTTCAGATAGTAAAATTTAAACACTTAAAAATTTATATTTTTTTATTCTTTTTGTTAAAATGATTCCAATATACTTATAAGGGAATGAAAAATTACAAGTTTGAAATAGGATAAGAAATTGATCATCATTGATCGATATTAAGGATTATTTCTTAGATTTGTGGGATTATTGGGAAAGATGGTTTTGAAATAGCAAGCAAAAAAACTAATCTCAGTTTATCCCAGGGAATGAGAAGAATTAATATTTTAAGATAACTTATTCAAAAGGAGAAATCCTTAAAAGAGCACATCCAGCCAGGATCACTTTGAAATCTGAAGATTTGTTTCTATGTGTGATTCTGAACACCACAAGAAACAACATTGCATTTAATGCTGGGGAAACACAAATGTCATTTTTTAACTTCTACTTGGCTCTCAAATTTAATTGTGCTATAAATTTTCATGTCTTGATCCAGGTACTTAGCATTCCGTTGCAGAATAAAAGTTCTACTAATGTTTATAAGCAAAATGAATATTTATGTTTTTTTAATAGAATTTCACACCCTGCTATTGCTTTAAATAACTATTGTTGATGTATTTGTAAAAGGAAAGATTGTTAAGATGGAACTTGTTCTCTCTGAAATAAAAGGAAACAAAACTGTTAAAAATGGATTTTTGGCATATGGGGGGAAAGCTGGAATAGTTCTTGATGTCTAGCTTTGAATTTGATACTTCTGCAAAGATCTTCCAAGGGAGTTTTTGTTTTTTAAGAACCCATGAAAGAAGATAGAAATAAGACTGCCACATCTGTATAATTTGTTATTCCTAACATTCACTTAAGGTAAAATAAAAGAAAATGTTTAACATAAATAGTATATAACAAATTCAATTGCTGGCATTAAAACTATCAGTTATTTTGAATGGGATGAACTTATGCCTTGACCTATGGCAGATGAACCTCTGTTCTGATTTAATTAACCCTTGTGTCCAAAAAAAACCACTGAACCACAAACAAGCCAAACCAATTCTAACTAACAGCATTGTATAGTTTATAAGTAATCACTCTCCTATTACTTACTCCTTTACACGAACTCCAAAAAATGTGTAAAGGAGATCTTTCTGTGTAGGTGTATTGTTATTTCATGTATGTTTGTCTATAAATGTATATATATATATATATATATTAGATTCTTTTTTTCCAGATATATAATCCTATCATTAAATTTTTACTTTTAGCGAAACGACTGTTTCAGATATAACCCCACCAAATTCTCCATCAGGTTCACGAAAAGCACGGGATGATAATGTATTCAGTCGTTTAACTAGTGGATCATTCAGACTGAATAAGCCTGGCAGGTATAATATTAATTCTTTGGTAAACATTTTGTTATTTTATTGTCAATTTTTTAAGGTTTTTAAAAATTAAATAAAATATTTTTGAAATTTGTTATTTCATACTAATTGATTATTGAATTCATAAAATTTTCATTTAACATAACTTATTGCATATTAAAATGAACTAATTTTATTGAGATAAACAAAATTTAAACCAAACCGTATTTTTATTTTTTCCATGCTCATTGAGCTAGCTGAATTGGAGTAAAATAATAATTTTCTATATTTATTGTGAAATATTTATAAAATTTTCTATAATTTTATTGCTGTATTCTTTAGTTGTTTTTTAAACGTACCTGAATTATGATATTTTTTATTAATCAGATTTTTTTACTTTTATTTTAAAATTCACACTTTTCTTTGTATGTTACATTTTCTCTTGATACTTTGTATATTTTCTAAATATGTTGATGATAATAGAAATGTGTGTTGTAAGCAATTCATAACTGAATATGTTCCCATAATTCAATTTCTTAGTGGAGTTATATTGCCATTTATTTCAAAAATGAATATGCCAAGAAATTCCCCCTTGATTTGCTCACATACAGCAGAAGGCCACAGTCGGGCAATTTTATGTCTTCATGCGACGGATGATGTTTTATTCAGTGGCTCTAAAGGTAATGTCATTGACATTTTTTTAATTATTTTTATTTTTTCTTATCAATAACAATATTAAATCATTCTGTATTTTAAAATTAAATTCAAATATTGAAAAAATTTTTTGGCAATTATTTACAGTATGTTATATATTTTATTTTTGAATTTTTAAATTTTGTTTTGAAAAAACTATATATTGATTAAAAAAAACCTGAGATTTCATTAGCATGTTCTGTAAGTGATTAATAATTCCTGTGTTAATTGTACAAATACTTTACTATGTATTTTTTTATTATGTTTCATTGATGTTGTTCAATTTATTTTTCCAGTTGCACTCAATTGGTGATATCCATTTCTATTAAATTACAATCCCATTTATTTGTGTGGATTTAAGTTTTCTTATCATGCCTAAAAAATCTCCCATTGCTTTTGGTGCATATTTGTAAAATTTTTCAGTCCTTTGGATTAGTTCTTTAACAGGGATTTAAATTCACAGCTTAAAAAAAAATTATCATATTTTCTGTATATAGTCTGTCAATTAGGTATTAAAGAGGTTTCCAATTTCATTATGCATATTATATGCAGTCATAGATAATTGGATAAAAAAAATATTCTTCACCAGAAAAACTAAAATAAAGTTTTGAATGAAATTCTGTTTTGTTTTATAAAATAATTAACAGATGGCACCACAACTTGGTTGACTTATTTCAGTTATAATCAGTTTTGTCCAATTATTTTCAAGAACAAATTCGGTTCCTTGGAAAGAAATTACAGTTGCTATTGGCTATCTTCATTTTGCATTTTGTCTTGATCAGTGAGTTGTTTCTTTCTAAAAATAGTTAAGTATTGTCACGTGGAAGTAAAAATTTATAAGTTACTCACCAGATTTTAAACTAAAAGCTATAGAGAAGGCAATTGAAATGGTGACAAACACTTTGATATAAAGTGTAAACAAACCATGCTCAGTAAAGAAAAGATGTATCCTATGCATAGTTTGAAAATTCGTTTCTTTCATGTAATGATTAATGAAAATATATTTTATTTTTAAAATGCTTAACCTCATTATTAAATACTAAAAATTGTTACATTTTACTAGAATTTTATCAGAATTATCATTCTTGATTTATAATTTGATTCTTTTATCTTAGTTTATTGTGCTTCACATTGAAGTAAATCCAAACAGATGTTTTTCATAAATGTTTTTTTCTGTGCAATTTATATTTTTAATCATATAGTGTATTTATTTTTTGTGACACCACATTTATCAGCAATATATTTTTCTGTAAAATTGTCCAAGAAGCTATTTTTTCTTTAATTCGGAAAAAGTGCCGTGTTAAAGTGTTGTCAATATTACTATTGTGGATTAAAAAGTGATATTTATTTTAATCATGGAAATGTTTTTTCATATCTTCATTTTATAATTGAAATTGACTGGAATGCTCATAAATTGTTTAGTTCAATTAAACTTTTCTCCTGGATTTTATTAAAATAATTGAAAATTTTATCTAGGATTCTTTAGAATATCAATGATTGATTTTGTTGACTTATTACTCAACTGTACTTTTTGGATCATTCATGCTAATTAAACTAGGACCGGCAATTTGAAGTGGATATTAACCATTACAAACTCCCAACCTGCAATGAGATTTGAATATATAAGTTATTGAATTGAAGGCCAGAGTGCTAACCATTATTGTTCCAGTTCAACATAATACCAGTGAATCTTTTAAAACATTAAACTTTTGAATTTTCAAGCACACTTATTTTGCTTATTTTACTAGAGTTAATACAAATAGATTTTTGCAGATGCTTCTGTGTGAGAAAGAATTTGAATTAAATTATAGAGGTTTACTGAGTTTTTTTATCATGTGAAGAAAAAAAATTCAGAATATGATGTAGTTAATTAAAATGTCTGTAGTAGTGTCTTTAATCAGTTAGAAAATTATTTTGATATATTTAATTAATCAAAAACATGAAATTTGTACATTGTATTTCACAATATTTTAATAATTTAGGAATTTTTCGTGGCAGAGAAAATCTTTTACTTCAAATACATGCTGAATTTATAAAACCTGAATTTTTTTCATTGCTTTGTTTATCAAATGTAAATCAAATGTAATTGGATTTTTTTTAAAAAAAATCTTGTAAAGCAGGATGAGGATAAATTTATGCATGTTAGTACATCTGTTTATAAAATGCTTTGGATTTAAAGAAAAATTACTTAGAAATTGAATTATTATATGTATATCTCTGAATAGAAACAACTACATATTTAATGAAAGACTTATTTTTTATGATGTTTGCTGTATTTTTTGTGATATTTAAAGAATTAGTCCATCTGTTTGAAGTCAGAAGTTAAAAACTGGTTGAAATTAGTGAAATCGATAATATTTAATAATACAATGGGACAAGCAAGCCAAAATTGATTTAAATTAGTATAATATTTTCAAAAAAAATTGAAGATGATATTCCAAAATATATAAATTTTTAACTGTTTTAGTAAATACTGTTTTTATTGCAATTTCAGTACATTGAATGTTCTTTCAATGATATTACCAATCACAGGTCAATGTTAAATGTGAAAGATTATGAAAGTGAGAGTTTGCATAATCAAGTTTTACTTTCAAGATCAAAACTTTAAAAACCTAGATAATATAATTTAAAAATTTCTTGGAAAAGAAAACAAGAGTTTCATTGTGCCTAATGCAAGAATGAAATCATTTTTCAGGCAAATAATTATTGATAGATTGCAATGTTAGTTTTTTAACATCACAATCATCTCCTAAGTCTATACATAATAATTTAGGGATTTGTGGACAGGAAACGTAAGGGAGAAAAATGAACAAATTTTGAGCTTGATATTAAAAAATATGGTTGTCTAAAGAAAATTAATTTTGCACAAAAAATATATTTTTTGAAAATCATTTATATGTGCAAATCAATGATTGTAAAACTGCATATATGATCAATATTTTAAATTTAAATATTTAGTTTTGGCAATTCTTTAAAGTGGCATTTCTAATACACATATTTGTGATACATAATTCCTAGATGAATTTGTTACTCTTTTTGGATGTAATGTGTTATGTTTTCTCTTTGTTTTTTGATAGGAAATTCTGAATAATTTAAAATTATTTTTGATCATATTTCTTTATATTTTTATACTTTTAATTGAACTGCTTATAACTACTATTTTTGTAAGTGTATTCGAATTTAAAATATCTCCTTATATAGTCTAGTAAAGTAATTTAATGCAACGTACATTTCTAGAAAAATTGTCTGTTAACTGGTTGTTAATTTATTTGAAAGGGGTATTTCCTTATTAGAAAATTCTTATTATTAACATGCTTCAATTTAGTTAGCTGTGAAAAGTTCTGTGCATTGGAAATCGTTTTACTATTATCAATAAATTTAAACTGCAAAAGGTGATAACAAGTAGTGAAAGTATATTAAACTGAAATCATTTTTGTTTGGTATCAATGTGCAATTTAAAAATGTCGAGCATATATCAGGTGCCTAATGATATATCTGCTAGACTGTGGTAGCTAAGTAGTTTGCGTTATGTCTTTTTGTTCAACATTTTGATCTTAATTCAGACTCGGGGTGCAGTTTGAGATACTTTGATTTTTCCAGTATCAACTATCAAATTAATATGTGCAAAGAGTGACTCACTGACTAATATAACAAATTAACACTAATTAATAGTTCAACAAATTTGAACTTAGATTAATTCCATTCACTTATATAATTACTTACATTGACTGCAGAAAATAAAAAGAGGAATATTCATAGTGCAGCAAGTTCATTCCTGTTGTATTAAGAGTATTCCCTCTTTGTCATCATAATGTCAGAAAATATTTCAGCTGAATTATTAGAGTACAAATGGCAATCCTAATTATTTCGCATTTATACATTTCTGAAGTGATGTTATTGTCATTTGGATGATTGCATATTGCTATTTTTTTGAGGAATTTCAGTGTGAAAATCTTAAAAATGATGAAGAAAAATAGATAAAAATTAATAAAGTAATAAATATTGAATAGATTTGTCAAATTTTCACATCACATACACAAATCAGTTAATTTGTTGACAAACTGAAATATAATTATAAAAATGTTTGTCCTGAAAATGGCACATTGAATTTGCCTTAGTTTATAGAAATTTGAAAAGAAAAATACATAAAGTGGAAAACGCTTTATGTATTTTCCTTTTTTTTCATTTGAGATATTTATTTATAGATTTGTGCCATTTTATCCTTTTTTGAGTATATTTTAACTTTTGTTTAAAATTAAAGTTTAATAATTTTTTTAAAAGTTAATAGAAGTATTTTTAAATTAGAACTTGACTTTTGCTGCCATTAAATTTTAAAATAAGCAGCAGTTTAATGTCAATTATTAGTAAGAATTTTTTGGGAAGTAATAAGATTAAAATTTAAAGTAATTCCTGTTCACATTGTTTTGGATCTTTCCATTTATAGCTTTCATTAATTTTAAATTGTAAAATTAAAGTGTAGTTATTAATTAAAATTTTTCTTGTATTACATTTATGTATTTTTTCCAGATCGAACTGTGAAAATATGGGATCTTACAACAGGGAAAGAAATACAGAGTCTAGGAGGTCATCCTAATAATGTGGTAACTGTTCGATACAGTGAATATACCCGCTTGGCTTTTACTGTTTCTACTGCTTTCATAAAGGTATGGGATGTTCGGGAGAATCCAGCGAAATGCATTCAAACACTTTGGTAAGCATTAGTTGCTTTCATATAAATTTTTGTCATTACTTAGTAACTTTTAAACATATTTTAATAAAATAAGGTAAGTTATTAATAAAACTACTTAAAATTAATAAAATGTGCTTAAAAGTATTGACAAAATGATGTAATATAATTTTTTTTTTGGTTATTTGAAATTTATGTAATTTGTGATGTTAAACTGATTGTTTATTTGCTGTTAAAAAAATTTTTTTTTATTAATTAAAATATTACATAAATTATTGAAACTTTGTTTTAACTTAAAATAACAAAAATTTCTTTCTTATAAGTTTTAATGTTTTTAAGTATTTAATTTTTTTAAGTTTTTAAAATTAACTCAGTTTTTAGCTTCCCATATTTGAATATATTATGGAATTAAATTATTAAATCAGGTTTGTAAAATAATTTAGTTTTACTTTTAAATCAGATATAAAATACTCTACTAATTATTCAAATTTATTTGATTTTAACTAAAGTACCAGTTATGATAGATTTCTTATTTCATTGCTCACTTCATTTAAAGTTTGATTTTTGTGTTTTAGAACTGCAGTTATTGTCATAATTCTAATTATGAAAAGCATTTTGTTGGGATCTAAATAAAATTATTAAGCATTTATTAATTTTTTAATAAAAATAAAAATTTTATTTATTTTCACCATGCTAAAAGTATGAAACAATTGACTTATATATAAAATAAAAGGCATATTATGAATATTTTTTTACAGTAAATTACTTCAGTAGTTGTAAATAGATGTCAATCTAACAAGAAATTTAATAGAATTGAAAAATCAAATGTGTGTGTGATTCTAAATTGATGTGGGTTATTGTTAAATAATCATTAATTTTTTTGAATAGGTTGATCTATAGTATTATTTATATTTTTCTTACCATTTTGTTAAAAATTGTAGTTTTAATTAAAGTTATAAATTTTCATTTTATTAAAATATTACATAAATATTTGAAATTTTTTGAATATTTAAAATTTTAAAAATAAGAAAAATTTGTCTTGAAGAAAGTATGTTGAAAAAAGTAATTTTAGAAATTATTATCAATTACATAAGAAGTACTCAAATAATATATTTTCAAATAATTACTTATGCTATAATAAGTGTATATAATTGTTACTGGATTTCTTTGCTTATTGCTTATATTTCTTTTAAATTTAGTTCTTCTGGTGCACCAAACTCTGCTGCGTCAATCTTAAATACACCGTCCAGAACATTGTTGATGCCTCAAGGGGAGCATCAAATAAATGATATTGCTCTGAATAGATATGGTAGCACATTATTTTCTGCAGCCAGTAATATTGTCCGAATTTGGGATTTAAAAATGTAAGCCATCTTATTTATTAAATGCGCTGAAGCTATATTTTTATTTTCTTGCACACATAGGTAAAGTATTTGTGTTGTTGTTTCTAATGACACTTGGCAATGCCAAGTCCTCCCGTCAAAATTAGGCGAATGAAGTCAGAGAGAGAGCGTCTTCCCTTTTTTTGACTAGAGCACCTTCATACGAAAGCGGAAGTACGACTTTTGGATCATAGATGGCAGCACCATATGAATATTCTTATTTAGAGATTGAAACCAGAGAAGATCCATAGCCTGGTTCCAGCCACCCCCAGAGGTATTAATTTGGAATAAGAACATGGAGGACATTGCGACCCGACATATTTATTGGGTTGTTCGGAAAGTCATTTCGTTATTCCCACCTGAATCAGTTTTTTGCTAGAGTAAACCAACCATTTCCTGAATATGAAATCATTCTATGTACCAGAAAATGGTAAAACGTATTGACTAGAAATAACAATATATCATTCAATAAATTATTTATTCGCTATACGTTTTTCATTTTCATGTAAAACGAAATAACTTTCCGAACGACCCAATATGTGCCACAGTCGCCATTAGTGAACACAACCGATGTTCGACTAAGCTGTGATTCAAACTCGCCACCTTTTGGTAACGAGAACGATGCCCTAACCAACCAGGCTACCCTGGTCCACAAATTTTATTATAATATCAATAATTTATAAAAATCTTTCATTTTATTTCCAAATTGCTTTTAATATTTTATTTATAACATCAATTTTAAATTGATATATTTTAATTTGGAATATTTCTTTTAAATACACCAGAATTTTAATTATTTTACACCACTTTAAAGAAAAATGTGATGACAGATTGATTTATAATAATAATAAAAATAACTTTAAAATATCTAAATTTGAGATCAAGCTATTACCCAATCCTGAGGTATTTATTGTAACATTTAACAACTGTTAAGTTGTAAGCAACTTCATATATATATATATATATATATATATATATATATATATATATATATATATATATATGTGTATATATATATATATATATATATATATATATATGTAAATAAACAATCATGTATAATTTAAATGAAGATTTTATGAAATAGTGATATGGGAATTTTTAATTTTTTAAGTATAAAAATTTTTATCAATAATTTACACGAAAGACTAGAATTTAAATTTATGTAAATAAAATATTTATTCTGTTGGTTTATCAAAATTTTGTGCAGAATTGTATATACAACAGTTGCAATTAATGGAATGAAGCTCATGCTAGGTTGTCTCACTATGGCTAACTTAAAAACTGTTTTGTTTTACAATTTTGACAGCATTTATAATTAATTTAAATTATAATTAATGCAGTTTTTAACTCTGTCAATTTGCTTATGTTGTTATATGCTGTGATGTAAACTCTTCAAACAATTTAGCATTTATTTCTGCGTTTTAAGATAGAAGCCTGCTTTTTCCTCCTTTTTTAAAATTGTCATATATGTGCAATTACTAGTAGTAGGGAAAAATATTTACAGCATTTTATTCTTCTTTTTATATTGTCTGTGAAATTTGTTTTGAAAATATTTTTGATTTTGCAACATATTGTTTTTACTGATTGCTGTGTATGTGTTAATTCACTGAAATTGCAAGTAGAGTTCTAACTTCAATAATTAATAATTACTAATTTCAATCAAGCAATTTTCACATCTTTACCATATTTGTTTTCTATTTAATTGATCTATATGCAAGACCTTATTTTATAGTGCTGAGCATTGTTTTTAATAAATTAAATAGTAAATATCATTAAAAAATACTATGTGCTTATAAATACAGTAGCTTCTTAATTTTCAATTCTATCTCCCCCTTAAAGCTAGATGAATGTTTTCCATAGGTACCTGAAGTATGCACATGTAAAATGATTTAAATAATACAGGGAACTTGGTATTTTCAGCTAATTTTTTCTGAAAAATTTGCCTAATTTTTTTTATAAAAAAATTTAATAGTACCATTGGTTCTTCAAAATAAATTTCTTTAATGAAAATTCAAGTTAAACAACTAAAAATTCGAAGAAATCATATGTAATTATAGTTCTGCAAATACAGTTAATGTTTATCTATGACTTTTAAATTTTCAAAATTATTACTGAAGAATTTTAGTCGTTGCTTATTTTTTATTCATTTGTTTTTTCTTAATTTTACTTATAAGGTATAGATCAAGTTAGTTTTGACTTATGCCTTAAAAAAAAGAAAAAAAAAAAAAAAAAGAAAAAAAGGAAAGATCTTGGCGACCTTCAAAGTGAAGGTCTTGTTAACCATCTTTGGTGCTGTCCTCAATAATGGAGAAAAAGATATAATTTCAAAATATATAAGATTTTTGATAATGGCATTATTAAGAGTTCATAAAACTAAACAGAAAAGCATGTAGCAAGAATGATCCTAGAACAAACATTAAGAATTTTTAATGTAATCCCTTTCAATAAAAAATCTAGAGGATGGACCAAAAAGAGATGGAAAGACTGGATTAGGACATTGCCTGCCTAAACATAAAAAAAATAGAAATCAATTGTTTGGAAAAGGCAGACTTGAAAATCTTTTGAAAAAGGCCCAGTTCTATAAAGGGTTGTCATTGATATTTTTTCTTAATGCTACTACATCTTCACTTTAATTATTGATAAGTTTTACTTTTGCCTATTTATTTCCATCGTTCATTATCAATGTGGACGATGCTTGAATCATAACCTAATAATGAAGGTTTCATTCTTTAGGTTTAAGACTATTGGGAAGCTGAGTGGAAGTCATCAAGCAGCCATAATGTGCTTAGCTGTAGATAATGAAGGACAAGATAAAAATGTCGTTGTAACAGGTTCTAAAGATCACTATATAAAGGTACATTTGATATTTTGCATAAGCATTGGTTATTCACAAAACTATATCTTAAAAATTGGTAAACAAAGGTATGGTATTGTGCACTCATTATTTAATAGATTCAAAATTAAATAAAAATAGACAATTTTATTATTTCTGTATATGCAGAGTTTTAGTAGCTTGTTAATTTTTATTGAAAATTTCAGCTTTCTTTTTATTTCAATTTTGTCATTTATATCTTCATTAGAACTTATGTTAATTTGGCTTTATATATATTTGCACTGAAAATTAAAAAAAAAAAAGGTTGAATCATTTTCATTTTTGCAACTAATAAACTTAGGTTAATTATTAATTAGGAATTTATTAATTGTGATAAAATTTATAAGATTACTTCTCTATTGATTCCCTTTAAATTTAGTAGTTGAGTACCATGTGGTTAGCTTTCTGGCCTTTCGTTCAACAGATTGCATATTCGATTATCACCTCAAGTTAGGTGTTCCTAGTAGTTCAATATCCACTTTAAACTGTAGGTTTCAACCTAATTATCTCAGGCGTGCAAAAAATGGTCACTGAGTGACAAAACTAACCTTTGAAATTTAATTTTATTCCTACCATTATCTAATTGCAGAATATAAAAAGAGTATCTGTTTTTGTTTTGAATCAAACATAATTTCTTTTTCTTTGAATTTGTAGTGAAAAGATTTAATTTCTTAGCTTTATGAAAGTTTGTATGTGAAATATATTTTAGATTCTTGATTGGAAAATTGATAAGTTTTTGTGTATTAGAATTAAAAAGAAAACTATTGTTTGTTTGATTTAAAAATAATCTTTAGAAAAAGAACAATTTCATTACTGTACGATGAAATTAATTTTACAGTTATTATATATAAATCTTTGCTTGATAATTAGAGAATATAATTGAATGATAATTGGAATATGATGTAATTGAAAGAGGTATTTTATATTTTTCCATTAAGTGAACTTTTATTTTGATTAGATTTAATCATCAACACAGCATTACAAGTTAAAGAGCAATTAGAATAATTTAAGTATATTCAACTATATATATTTTTACAAAACATGTTAATTTATCAATGAACCTTAAATTTTTGTAGCCATTATTTTCTAAAAAATGTTTCAGCTCAGTAACAGAATGGAAATAATTTTAATTCTGAGTTTGTACTGTAAATTTGTTTTAATATTAAATGTGTGTTCCTGTTATTAAGGTTTGTATGCAAACAGTTATTTCAATCATTCTTTCTAATACCATCCAAATTTTGTGCTGCAAGAAAAGTAATTTATTTATAAAAAGATTGTTGTGCATAACTTTCTTCTTGAATTTCTTCTTATTTTAAAAATATTATTTTAAAGCATGGAATTTTTATCGTAGGTATTTGAAGTTACTGAAGGAGCTGGTGGATTACATACAGCTAAAACTAATTTGAAGCCTCCCCATTACGATGGAATACAGTCGCTTGCAATTAGTGAAAATGTATTATTTTCTGGATCCAGGGACATGTGCATTAAAAAATGGAGTCTAAAGAATGGGAGTCACATCCAGGTATGCAATAAATTTTTGCTGCACTTATTATTAAATACTGTAAAACTATTTTTTTTTCAGTAACTATTTTAAAACTATTTTTTGTATTTTTTCCAGTCTTTGAATCAAGCACACAAAGATTGGATTTGTGCACTCAACTTCCTGTCAAGCAACAATACTAAATATTTGCTGAGTGGATGTAGAGGAGGTTTCTTAAAGATGTGGACTACAGACACTACAGAATTAAAAGGCGAAATTCGAGCTCATAGTTCGCCTATCAACGCAATATCTACGAATAGCTCTTGCACTTTTACAGCTTCTAGGTTAGTAAAATTCTGAGTAGGATTTTTCTTATTTTTTGTTTTTTTTATAACCTTCTAAGTGAATGATCGTTTCTCACTGCTGCTTAAAGTTATATGTATATTTTGTTATGTATTTTCTATCTTAAAACTGTTAATCACATTGTAGAAAAATGACTTTCAATTTTCTGAGATGAATTTGTTTAATAAAATACTCATTATAATTGTAAACATGATGAATCAGGTTTTTTTTTTAATCATCAACGTAACTGGCAACCGATTCTATTTATTGTATTGATATTTTGAAGATTAAAAATATTATATTCAAATTTGTGTCAAATTCATTTAATAAATATTCAAGAGACTGAAGTTGAGAGAAATGTCATAGTCTTTGGAAATGTAGTATTAATAAAAGGCCTTTTATTCTTGTTTTCAGAAAGATAAATTATTTTGGTGCACTTAATGGCAAAATGTAATAGAAAAATTACTATACAAATGCTTAAAACAAATTCTTGTTTACTTGGTGAGAAAATGATTCTTGGTTGCTAATTGATATTAACTCAATACTACACCCAAAAAGTTCAACAACATTTATAAGTAAAATATCCATTTCAGCAGTTTTTGAATTACGTTTTGTTGGAAAAAATAACTTTGGTTTTGAATGAAGGAATTTAACAATTTACCTTTTGTCTCTTATCATTTATGCATAACTTTCATCCATTTTAACAAACTATCAAATGAATTAAATAGTCGTGTATTATTCACGCTAGTTTTAATGGTTGTGTAAGCACCAAATTTCTAAAAATGACTTTGTGTTTAAGAACCATTTATTTTAACACGTTTCCTGACTGAATTTCAAAATTTTGTTTAGAGATATATGTTTATCACTTACATATTATAGTTGGACATTTGACTTGTAATATATTATCAAATGAATAAACACGTTAGGCATGTGGAGCATATTGCTAAATATTAGGGATGTAATTTATGTTAGTGATTGATACAATATCAAAGTAACTTGTACCATTATATTAAAATATTTAAATTTTTACAATAAGTTTAAATTTATAAGAGATACATAAATTGAGATTATCATAATTCAAGTTTAAAAAATTTTAATTTAATGGTACATGTTACATATATCTGAATGAAAAAAAAAAGATAATTTTTATTCATCAGGTATTAAATGTTCCTGTCAGGATGTATAAATATAGTTCATACAGGATGTATAAATATAGTTTTGAGCCTAAAGTGCAAATGTTGTATGATAAATATAAGAAAAAATTGTCTCTCTCTCTCTTTTTTTTAAATATAAAGGAATGCATAATTTTAGATGCATTTGTTTTTTCAAATGACTTCTAATGTTTACCTAGCATTTTTATGCCTATGTGAACTTTTGGTACATTTCATATCCTGATTCCATCATCAAAAAATATCTTAATAAAAACTGATTTTATTTATTATCAATGAATCAAATAGTAATTATATAAAACTCTGGTAGATGCTATTAATTTATCGTTATTAACTTTGTGTTTTACACAAGTCAGTCTTCTTGGCTTGACATGAACACTGAATAATGGATATTATTCAAATTGTTTTATAGATAAGTCTTTATGTTTGAATTCATAAGAAATCTTCATTTAATTTATGTTTATTTTAGTGACTGTACTATTGGAATCTGGAGGCTGAAAAACAATAATGATCTCTCACCTGATATTAATGATTATGATGCCTAAAGACATTGTGCTTTTGTAGATAGACAAAGACATTCTTCCGTTAGTGATGAAAGTAAACAAAATTAGGTGGTCTTCAGTCTGTGATTGCATTGTAGTTTAGTGCATTTAATTTCTATATTTTGAATCCGGTTTTTATAAGATATGGAACTAAAATATTTATTAGAATTATATACTTCAATTATTGTATTGCATTTTCAGCAATTTTTACAATGCTCTAAACTTTCAATTGTTGACAGCTTTTCAGTATTCCTATTTTAATATAATTTTAGGTTAGGATTTTTAACATTTTTAACAAATATATGGTTGGCACATTTTTATGTAATTAATGGTGAATAATTATTTAGGTTTCTTCTATTGTTTTGGTATTATTTGTAAATATTTGGAGTATTGCTATTATTTATTGCTATTGTAAATACTTTTAAAGTGCATTTCATCCAAATCATCAGGTATTTCTTGGTATCAATCTTGATACCATTGCCAATTGTCCATACCATATGTGAACAGATGCTTTTAATTTTATATTAGTGTACTGTAAAACTTTTTCGTTTACTTAATTAAAATAATAAATATTTGTGTTGTCAAAATTCTGCTTATAAACTTACAAATTATAAATATTGTTGTAAGTGATTTGTGAATGTGCTGACATGAAATAAGCTGATGCTTCAAAATATATTTAAAAATTAAAAGGAACAGATAATTTTATCTGAAATTTATTAGAAACAAGAAATTTAGTACTTTTTATAGCACATTTATATCATTTTTTTTTAAACCCTTACACTTTATTTATGATACAAAAAAAAAAAAATTATTTTTCCAGTTGATAATCTTTATAATTGTGATATGTTATAAATTTGCAATTTTGTTTATCTTATGATGTAAAAGAGTGAATATTGTGTTACTCTCAAAATTTGAGATTTTGCTAAGTATTTAAGTTTTAAATTTAAACATTATTAATTACCAATCTAAGTGATAAAATATATAGCAGAAACATTGTCTTGAATAAAATCTTTGAATTTATTCCACTATGGTTGAATTAATTAGTTTTGAATTCAGTCATTCAAATGTATAATTGCTTCTTTATTCATTTTGTATAAAACGTGATGCACATGTCAACATGTTATTAGTTTAAGCTCATTCTTGGTAACATTATTTAATATCATTAGAAAAAACAAAGTTATTTCAATTATTTAAGCATTGAAGTTTTAACTAAAACATTTTAGTAATGGCAGATGCAGCTGAAGTTTTTGTAATCATACTGATTAGAAAAGCCGATAGTTTAAGGCTTAAACGTGCTCTATTTATGAAGCTATGGTTATTTACTTTTAATAATAATAATAATAATAATTATATGTAATAAAATATAACATGATTATGTTGTTAAAGGAATACCATCAAATAATTATAATAGTTTTTTTTTTTTTTTTTTTTTTTTTTTTTTTTTTTTTTTAAATCAAAATCAAAAGTTGGATCTTTTCCAAATTCAAGTGAAGTGTTATAGTTCTACAGTATTCATAACCTTCACATTAAATATTTCTCTTTTGTAAGTTCCTAAAATTTTGTTAATATTTAATTTGTTACTTGCTGTATTCATTGTTAGTTATGAGATTTCTACAGAATTATTACTATCTAGATGCAATTATTATTTTTGATTTTTCATTTTAAATGATTATTTTAAGTTAATCTTAATTGTATGTAACTACATGGGAATTCGCAAGAATTTAAGTGCAAATTTTCATTCTTTAGAAAATATATTTTTTGACCTGATTAGCATCTATTAATTTTATTTTAATTTTTACCACTATTAAAAATGATTAATTTTTCACTGAAAGTTACATTTATATTTTATTACATTCCATATATTTTGAATTTTTGAGTGTATTATTTTATTTCTAGTCTTGCTAAGCTTTTCATGTATGAAAATTATTTAAATGTAGTAAAACTTAAAATCGTTTTTAAAGTTAATATATGCAATTGTATACAACTACTAATAAAATGTTTTCTTTAAGTCAAAACTTAAAGCTTTTACACTATGAAGTATTATATTTTGGATGTGTATATATATATATATATATAATTATTCTGAACATTAATTTGATCCTGTTGTAGAAATTATGAATCATCGACTTTATAATAATTTTAATACATTCCACAATTTTTAGCTTCTTATGTATTTTTGGGAGGCGTCGAGTATTTTTATCTTAATTCTAGTCTTTACAAATGACTTCTTCATTAATATGCCTTATGCATGACAATATTTTCAAACAACTGAAAATTTATTTATAATGATTTTAACTAAACAATTTTTCAATTTAAAGCTTTTGATAGTATAGTTTTTTAAAGTTTGGTTACCAAAAATATAACTGAATTTTTTGTGCGATTTCTAATCTGCTACTTTCTTTCAATAATTCACGTGTAGTAAATTGATATTTTTGTAAGCATTAAAATTACATTCTATATCTAGAGCTTCTTAATGGTAGAATTAATTATAGTGTAACGAAAACTATTCTTGTATATTGAACTTTATGCCAAAAAATTCTTATCAGAAAATGAAAGCTTAATTTTGAAAATTGTTTTTATTTGTTTGAAAGGAATTTAAAAATTTTTTTTAAAACTTATTTCATCCTATTTACTTATTATTATCGTAAATATGATTATTTGAGTTTTTAAAATTTACTTTTTGCTAAAAACCTTGAATATTTTGTGTTGTGATTTTATCGAAAATAGAAAATTTGCACAAATAACAGTTGAAAATCTTCTATTTTTGTCATAAATTATCTGTGATATTTTTTATTCAGTCTTTATTATTAATTACTTGTTATTTTAATTTTTAAGGTTGTGATAGTGATAGCTTTTATTGAAAAAAGTGTTATACTGTGAAAAGTAATTAATGTTTTTTTCAAATTTGGATGCTATAATTTTCGTCATTCATTATGAATTACTTTACTTTTTATTGTTTTTTGTGTAAAAAACACAAAAGAAAAAAAAACATTTATATTTTAAGTAAAAGTTTATAGAAATTTCTATAAAATTTTATTTGTCAAAATCTTCATTTCCTAATTTGTTTAATGTTTATGATATTAGACAAAATATGTACATAAGTAAGTGAAACTATTAATCGCTCAAGACTATTTTATTTATTGTAGAAAAATATAAATTTATTGTTACTCATGTAGAATATTTATTACAATATTACTTCATTTATACTCTTTACAAATACTCTTTATGTGAAGCAAAAATGTGAACGTTTTGAAATAAAAAATGTTTTAAAAATTAGAAAGTTCTTATTTGTTTACACTATAATTTACATAAATTGTATTAATATACAAATTTTATTAGTAGGCTTATATGTAATCTACAAAGTTATGAATGTTTATGCTATATTTTTCAAGTGTTTTTTTTTTTTTTTTTTTTTTTAAATTTCTTTTTCATATATATAGTATGTGTTGAACTATGCATAAAATGTTTCTTTTGGATTAATTATATTGTTTTATATACATTAATCTTTGAAGAAATGTGTAAAGTTTATATGGCTGCTTAATGTTATGAAATTGGAAATAAAATTAGTGATTTGAAAAATAAATCAAACGAGTTGTATGAGTGACTATGTATGATTTGTTTGTGACAATCTAGTGTGTTTTTATAACTCTGCTATATTGTAAATATGTTTCCTTAGATTTATAGTAAAGTTTTTTTCTTTGCTCTTATCTGCATTCATTATTATGTCTCTAATTAAAATTAAAATATTTTACTTAAATTTTCATTATTCTATGGAAATTTTACTCTATTTAATTACATTTTAAAATCGCCATGTTAAGAATTTTAACTGGATTTTTTCCAAAGTGTTTTTCTTTTAGTAAGCTGGTTATGTTTTTCAACATTGGTTAATTTTTTCACTGCTCTCATTCTTTTCTCTCATGAAGCTGCAGGAAATATTCATAATTCCCCCCCCCCTTTATTTTTCTACTAAAAGTTATGGAGGAGTGTAAAAGCAAATATATTTATGTATTTTTTTGTATATATATATATATATATATATATATATATATATATATATATATATATATATATATTTTTATGTGAATATATGTATATATATATTTATATATGTATTTGTATATATTTTTGTACACACACACACACACACACACACACACACACACACATATATATATATATATATATATATATATATATATATGAAGAAACTGGATAAGAAAAGAGAAAATTGGCTGCAGAGAGGGGCAACTAACAGGTGATTGAATTATGCATATTTGATTCTCATTAAGATAGGATTGAAACAAAGAGTGAAGTTATTTGACATTTCATAGTGGACATTGTAGGACTTTTCTTGTGTCCAAGAGGACTTTTCATATATGGATGCTTCATTTGCCAAATTAATTATAATTCCATTTTTGAGTTTTAATCCTTATTAGAGAAATTTATTTTGAATATATGCAATTTGGAGCCATTCAAGTGCTTAGTTATTAACACCATTGGTAATTTTTTTAGACAATGGCTTCTGAAACAAATTACTTATAATTCAATTTGATTAACTCTATACTATAATGTATTTATAATTGTTGCGATGTTTTCATGATTCTAATCAGAAGATGAATCCGATTGTTTCCTTCAACAGTCTTTTTGGTAAAAATTGGTTTCGAAGAACCAACTCATCCTTATTCAAGTAATTCTAATGACTTTCGCCTTCAACAAATTTATATATGAATGAAGTTTTTAAGTGTTTTCTCCTGTGGCAGTTCAAATACAACTGATATATAATTTTTCTTGTTCTTTATTCATGCAAGTAATGACTTACTGAAATTATTTCAAAGTACAAAAATACAAGCTAAATTAACTGAAATGAAATTGGTAAGAGGACAATTACTTGCTTGTAAAAAAATTACTATTGTAGAATTTCAAACAAAAAATTTTCAGATCAGATTTTCACCAGATGATTGGTATAATGTAATAAAATCCTGGAAAAAGCATAATTTCAAATGAAAATTTTTTTCTTTCTTCAAGTACTTTAAAAAAATTCTGTCAATAAGAAAAAAAAATTCTCATCAATAGAAACCCAACCTCTGAATTAGGATAAACTTTTAAATCAATACATTTACAAATCCCTCCTCTTACAAAGTTTGAATTCTTTTATAAGTGGGAATTCTATTCGAAATTTTGTGAATAGAAAATTCTATCAATACTAATTTTGCCTCTTATAAATGAAGTTTGACTTTAACGAAGATACTAAATCTTACCCCATTATATATATATATAATTGTATCAGGTAGATCACTATATATGAAAAATGTAGACCAGCCTTTATTGTGCATCCAAAAAATAGAACAATGACAAGGGGAAGAATATGATGGACTTGTTGAAATTCATTTCTCCTATCAAAACACAAATATTACAAAACTTTGAGGATAAATGAATTTAAACAAATTATTTGTTATAATATCTATTGTGCAACAGAACAGTTATTTTATTAATGATTTTAGCAAAAATGAACGTGTGTTTATGTAATAAAGCTTTCTGTGTTAAAGGGAAAAAAAAAAAAAAAAAAGATTGAATTTGAATTAACCGATTTGGTTAATCGATTTTCCAAATAAAGGAATCATAGTGGGGAATATTTACATGTCATTAAAGAAAAAAAAATAAGCAGACATTTTTGAAGAAGTCTTACATCTGTCTCCAGTTCAGCTCCCAAGACCTGTCACTCAGAAGAGCCTTAGCACTAGGGCACAGTAAGCCCCTAAATAATGTAAGCTTTAAAAGCTGATATTTATAATCAAAAGACATGATATCACAAATTTTATAGGTCATTAATGGCCGGCAGGTTGTTCATCTATTTATTTACAGTATACATCGTCATGTGGAATATGAATGATTAATCGATTGCTAGAAATTAATTCCACTTGAAATGCAAAGTTAAATTTTGTGTGACGTTCATAAAAGCTGAAAATTGATCCAAAATGAAAGTAACTTTGATTGGGAATTGTAGTTTTGAAATACAGTCTAAAAGATTGCTTTGCCTCAAAAGTTAGATTATTTGTAATATAAATATGTCTGGAAGGGAGGATTTCTCATTAACATAAAATTATAGATTATGTAATTTGCCTAGTAGTCTGATGTAAATTTATTCACAGAAAAATTTAGATTAAATTGCTAAAAGATTAAAATATAGGTAATTTGATTAATGGAAAGAACTTGGATGTAAAATTATAAGAAATTAGACTAATTTTAAAATGGATGATTCTTTTGAAAATAAATTGCAAATTTACATTGTTTTAAATTTACACAAAGATTCATTCACATTGATGTGACTACCAAATACTTTCACATGACTAATGGTGGCTGCACAATGCAGTTGAGCTTATATAAAGACCGTGTGTGAGATTTTCGGAAAACATTGTAATCATTGGCATAGCGATTTATCCGAGATACAAAAAGGCATGATCACTAGCTTTCAGGTCAAAGGTGGAAGCATTTCCAAAAAGGCTAAGTTTGTGAACTGTTCGTTTGCCAACGTGGTAAAAGTATATCTTGAAATGAAGTTGTCCAAAATCAACGCATGTGATGCATCAAGTTGCATAGATGCCAGAAGTGATGGCTGTGGAGATGCTTTCGGGAGAATAGATGTGCAACTGACATCCTAGATCAGCGGTTCTTAACCTATGGGTCGCGCTGAGTCGAACCAAAAAAGTTAGTAATACACCAAATAACAAGTAATACCAATACCTCCTTGAAGAGTTATTCCCTAATACAAGTTATTCCCTAAACTTAAATTATGGAGAAGTAAGGTTGAAGTAAAGAAACTTGCTTCATTCCCGACTCTTAATTTACTTGTTGAAGACAATAATATTGATATTACAGATTTTGAAATACAGAAAATTATTTATCATTTAGAAAAATTAATAGCAGACTTTGATCGATATTTCCCTGCAGACGATGTTTTTAAATATAATTGGGTTCGATTGCCATTTAATTTTGATGTAAGTGATTTGCATGAGGAATTTGTTAATATTAATCAATTTCAAGAGCAATTAATAGAAATACAAAATGACCAAGCACTTCGATACAACTTCTTCAAAAACACTCAATCTCTTTGTGCTTTCTTGTTAAAATTAAAAACCGAAAAGCCAATAATTGTTAAAGGAGCCCTAAAAGTATTATTGCCCTTTTTAGCAACATATATGTGTGAGGCTGGTTTTTTGGCTCTGTGTGTAATCAAAAACAATTACCGGAACAAGTTAAATCCTGAAATAGATACAAGGTGCTCCTTGACAAGCATTCAACCGAGGTTTGAATATCTTTCAAAATGTATTCAAGCACAAGGTTCTCATTAAAACTGTGTGACTTGCATTTAAAATTTAAAAGACTTAACATATGTATTGATATTTCTTTTTTTTTTTAGGAATAAGTTAAAATGTCGATTATTTTCAAAAATTTATAAATATATTTTAATATAAAAATTATTAAAAATACTTGATTATTAATTAAATTTTCCTTGGATCGAAAAATACTTTTGTTTATCTTTATTATTAAAAAAATAAATAATAAATTTGTAAGTTAAAAAAAATCATCATCGTAGGATTTTTTAAAAATACGCTTTAAAATAAAGCAATGAAAAAATTTTGACTTTTTTTTGGGTCGTGACATGAAGATATTTCTCAAATTTGGGTCGCGGCTTAAAAAGGTTAAGAATCACTGTCCTAGATAAAGCAAGGGGCTACCATCAGTGTTACTCAGCGAAGGGTGATACATCCGGGTCTCCAAAAGCAGTTCATGCACCTATGTGCATCGGCTACGAAGACTGGAATTTTCACGCACTGAGTAATATTTTCCGTTATTTAAACAAATTTTAGAATCGCAAAGTATAAAACATAGCTCCACCATCTAACTTCGAGCATTCAAATTCAATGTATACATTAAAAAACCAATAATAGTAACTCTTCTTTTATGTAGTTTTTTTTAAGGAATTTCGTTTCTCTAGGAAACATTTACTGGGCCAAGTCCGCCCATCTGAGACTGGGCGAATGGAGTAAGAAAGAGCACCCTCTCAAGAGGGTGGAAGTACGACTTGCCTCATAGATGGCAGCACCATCTGGGTCTTCGAATTTTAGAGATAAGAAGCCAAGGTAGACCCAAGGCCTGGCTCCTATCACCCCAGAAGAATTAGTTCGGGTGATGGACATTGCGCGTAAAAACATGCCCTAATCACCATTAGTGAACATATCGGTCTTTAGTTTATCTTTAGAACAACGGAGGGGAATCGAACCCACAACCTTCCGATTGCGAGACTGATGCCCTAACCAATTAGGCTACCGCGGCTCACTAAATGTAATTTAAATTTATGGGAAAAGTAACAAAACACCAAAAACTAAAGAAAAACTATTACAATTAGGAGTCTTTTGTTTTTTTCGGTAAACTTTATTTAATAAAATTTAAAAATGTAATTATTATTCATTAATTGTGTGTGAATACAATACCATGCCCGCTTTACTGCTCATGTCATTTTGATTCCTACTTGTGGAGTACATGTTTATGTAATAAATTCATTTTAAACTTTGAGCCCTCGTGTCTAGCACAGTGATCGTAGAGCAATAAACCAAGAAATTGAGATATTTAAAATCGAGATCATCGCGCGTTGAAGAATCAAAGCTTCGTCTGAGATTGATGCTAATCTCGAGCGTGGCAGTTGAATGGTGAGCGCTCTAGAAATTTGTGCGTTCGGTACTAACCACTGGATTGGATGTTTGGAACACGGAAAAATGTCGCCAAGTATGAGTGTTGTATCTTTCTCATTTTACTACAGATGGCGCTGTTATTGCCCGATTGAATGTGTGTCACCCTTACTTTCATTTTGTTTACGCCTTCAACTTGTTCTCCGTATATCATTCGCGAAGTATTTGAGTTCACGTTATATATGTTTTATTTTTAGCGCTTGCAAGTTTTAAATTTAGGGTTAAAATTGGATTATGGGATCAAAGATACATTTTCACTAAAAAGGGATAAAAACTTTAAATTAACTACACAATTTTTACCTCTCACTTTATGGGTAAAATAAATTAAAATTTGCAATATTTGACGACTTTTTTTTTTATCATAATGGTAGACATATACATACAAGTGCCGCTAATTTTTTAAATGGATCCCTTTAGTTAGTGTTAAGCATCGGAATAAATTTTTCCTTCATAGGGACACAAATTAGAGAGTTTCTTAGTGAAATTAAGTCATTTTCTTTAATTTTGAGATGATATGAAATAAAATTATTCTCTGTGTAATTGTGCGAACAATTTAAGATCTATTTTACAGTTGTGAAATAATGATTCTTTTCGTTATTTGGCGCAATCAGTCTTTTTCATCTTAAATTTTAAAACTTTTAACACATTCACATTACATCATATTCTACTATACGTTTCTTTGAAATGCAAGAAATAATGAGAATTGGTTATAATGCATTGTTCCTTAGAATGTAGGAAAATCATGAAGACTTATATTTTCTTTCTCATCTCAATTTCACTTGAGTAACACATCTTTTAAAATTTTTTTACCTATTAAGGTAAGAAGTAATTATTGGCGCTAATCTTGCTACTATTATTTGCTGTACTAAGGCTTCATGAGAATTTTCACTAATTGTTGCATCTTACACTGAAGAGCCAAGGGAATGGGTACAGTCATTTCGTGTGCAAATAAAGACATGAATTGCTGTTTCTTAGCTAATATATTAAACCAGATGAAACCATGAACATGATGAAATTGAAGCTACTAAGCTCTTAAGAACTTGTTTGTCAATTTGTAGTCATGAACTTAAAAAATCTTTAGCTAAACCTGGTGATATCGATTAATATATATTTTACGGGGAAAAAAATGCAATTAAATCATTCTTGCCGATTTAAACTAACCATAAAGTGGATGTTATGATTTATTTATTGCTTGCATGAACAACCAATTAATGTGCTTTAAATGCTACATGAAATAAATTTATCTTTAATTAATGATGAATAAGCACTTATTTTTTAATAGCGGCATCGAGAGAGACAAATCTCCATTACTATATAACAGGGGTGGCCAAGACGTCGACCGCGAAGACATTTTAGGTAGTCCACGGATCTCGGATATTAACAATTTAATTTATGATTTATTTCAAAGAATTTATGAATTATTTAAAATAAAAATTTACTACAGTTTTTGCTTTAAAACCTAAAACAAACTGTGCAAAGTAAGGCACTGAATTTTTCGTTTTACAGTGGAATTAAATCGAAACAATTTCACAAAGTGGAATGTTTAGATTATATCCAGTAGCCGGCGCATGATAGTGACGTGCCGAGTCGTCTAGTTTACCCGTTACTTCTGGCCGTTTAGTTTCACTTCTAAGTTAATCGTCTTACGTGGCAGGTCGCTCGCTTCCTACCGCACTGATACGAATTTGTTTTTCAACAACCCATCCAAAATGACTCAGCCAGGCACCAGTGCTAAGAGAAGTAAAACGTACCATTATCACAATGAGTGAGAAGATGATTTCTTATACGTTATGGTGAAGGAGAAATGTGTTTGTCTCATATGTAACTCAAGTGTGGCATTATCATAAAAAGCAAACGTCGAAAGACATTTTAAAACCATGCACTTGAAATACGCTACAGACTTTCCAATCGGCAGTCGAAAAGTTAAAGTGTATAAATTAAAGTCCAATTTGCATTTACAGCAATCGGTATTTACGAAACCAGGCACCAAAGCTAAAGCAGTAACATTGACGTCGTTTAAACTTACAGAAGTTTTGATAAAGCGAAAAAAAAAAAAAAAAAAAAAAAAAGAAAAAACTATTTGAAGAGGGAGAATTGATAAAAGAAACTTTCATTAAAGCGGGAGAAGTGCTTTTTCACGATTTTAAAAACAAATCTGAAATAATATAGTCAATAAATAATATTTTATTGTCGTGTAACACTGTGAAGCGAAGGACTGAAGTTATGAATAGTAATTTGGAAAATTTATTAAATGACGATTTAAAAGCTTGTAAGTTCCTATTACTTCAATTTGATGAATCCACGGATATTAGTGACATTGCACAGTTATGCATTTTTATGAGAATGGTTTTTGAAGATATGATTTCAAAAGCAGAGTTATTAACTATAATTCCACTGAAAGGACAAACGAGGGGAAAAGATATCTACAATTCATTTAAAAACTTTATTGATAAAACAGGATTTCCAATATATAAATTGGTCTCTATTACAACAGATGGAGCTCCAGCAATGGTCGGGAATCAAACTGGTTTTATTGCCTTATGCAATAATGATGAGGAAATTCCCAGTTTTACCAGCTATCATTGCATTATCCATCAACAATTATTGTGTTCAAAAACACCAAAGTCTAATGATATAATGCAAATTGCTTTTAAAATCGCTAATTGAATTTGTTCAAGAAGTCTTCAGAGACGACAATTTTGGAAGAAACTGAATCAGAGTTCGGAGATTTCTTATTGCAAAAAGACGTGAGATGGCTAAACCATGGTGCTTTTTTAAAAAGATTTCGTATTTTGTTATCAGAAATAAGAAATTTTCTACAAATAAAAGGAAAGCACATTACTGAATTGGAAGATGGGAAATAGCTCATGAAACTAGCTTTTCTCTGCGATATCACTGCAAAACGTAACGACTTAAGCCTAAATCTACCAGGAAAGAATAAATGCTTAACAGACACGATGAGTGCGGTTAAAACTTTCAAAGAAACTATAGAAAGGTATGCGTCTCAATTAAGAAAACACGAATTGAGAAACTTCAAAAACATGGAGGAAGAGTGCATCCATAATCGAAACCGAGACTTCGAAGATTTCGCTGAACACTTAAATGTTTTGTTTGAAGAATTTGAAAAAAGATTCCCTGACTTATTTAGGTTGGAAGAAAAACACAATTTTATGATATTTCCATTTAATGAAAGTGTCAACATTGATGGAGTATCTGAAAATAGATTAGCACTTCAGTCACGGTCGTGGAAGAAATTATTCAATTAAGATGCGATATATTTCTTAAATGCAAAGCATCTAGCGATACTGATTTTTGGAAATTAATTTCTGAGGTAATGTTTCCAAATATTTACAAATTGATTTTATATTTGAAATCATACTTTGGATCGAGGTATCTATACGTTATTTCTGCCATTGGTAGACCGCCTTCGATTTTTTAAATGTGGAGTAGACCACGGATTCCAAAAGTTTGACCATCCCTGCTATATAAAATAACCCATCCCGCTAAGTTATATATCAGTGAGCAGTTGGAAAGTAAATGTTCGCCAATTTTAAGATATTGGCCAACATTTACTTTCATACTGCTCACTGAAGAGCTCATCCCATTGACACATTGAGTTGTTTTGGATGGGTGGATAAAATTGTATATTCAGCATTATGGGTGAAAACGATTATTTGTTTCATTCACAGACCAATTATAAGTAAAATAAAGTGACGTACACAGGATCTAAACTGTAAAAGAGCAACTACTTTATGGTTAAAAAAAAAAAAAAAAAAAAAAAAAAAAAAAAAAAAAAAAAAAAAACATAAGAAGTTAAAATAAACATGAAAGGGGCGCCAAATTTCGGGATTACGCTGATTGCTGAAGATAAACCATTCGTCTGCTAGCAGAATTGATTCTTTCCATAAAAAAATTAAAAAAAAATCTCTTTATTGTTAAAATTTAATGGACAAAGATAATTGAAAATGTTATTTGACCATTTTTTTTAACTCTGTTCTTAATACCTTGACTTAATTTATCTAAATTTTCGTTTATTTCGTTTTTTCACAAAAACCTGAGTTTATGTTAAAATATCATTTGTATTTATGGCGAATTTGTGCATTTTTATAATTTAGACTATTATGTTCAATCTATCAAAGATCATTGCTTATATTTCATTTGAAATATTTTTAAGTAGTTATTTTTTTATCTTCAAGTTTTGAAGATTTTTATAAAAAGAAGTTCATGTTCATAAACGTGTAAAGTTACTAAGCATCTAGAAAAATCCTGAGCAAACCAGGCAACAAAATTCCAATTCTTAAAAATAATATTGAAACTCGATTGGCCGATTTTAACAATATAAGATATAAAAACATAAAACAGGTGTCTTTTATTCGAAAATTGGAAATAAATCAATAGTTGTATTCAATGTTTCACAAAAAAAAAAAAAAAAGAAAAAAAAAAAAAAAAAAAGAAAAAGAAAAATCTATGATTTAGCAGACAAAAAGATTTTTAACGAAGAAGAATTATAAATCCTTAAATTAAAAATTAGTAATTTCAATATTTTAATATTTTTAGTTCCAAATAAAAATACAGTAATTTATGAATTCCATTCAAGCATTTTATTAATTTATTTTATTTCAATCTATTCTGTGTGTACACACCACTTCACCTAATTTAAAAACTTTTAAAAAAAAGTAAGAGGCTTTGTTTTTATATTCAAATTTTTTTTTGTCTTACGATATAATTTTCAAAATATGACAGTCAGAGCAGAATAATATGTATGATATCTTCCAGACATAAAGAAATATTTTTTATTATCAATAAATAACATTAAAATAATTAACAGTGTCGTAATTTCTTTTACAAATTTCACAATACTGTTTCTTACACCAATAATGATATTTTATAGGCTATTGTTCGGTAGGCAAAGTGAATTTATTTTGTTAAAAATGAATTCTTATATATATATATATATATATATATAAAAAAAAACAACCTGTCAATGATGAGTACAAATGATGTCAATATTTTTTTTTCTTTTAATAGAATATTTTTTAAAAATTTCTGAACAGTTTCCAATAATGAGAGTCACAAGTTTGAATTAAGATCTGAAGTTTTTGGCCCCATTAAAGTTCATCTGAATTTTATTAGCTTTAAGATTTCACATGTTTCTTAGCAACTAAAAACTCTAAATGTTGCCCTTACTTATTTTATATCCGAAATCGATTACTTTTCTTTGTTCAAAAGTTCTTCTTGCCAATAAATTCTATCACATTATTTATTTTCTTGAAGAAAAATGCCTTAAAACGTTTGGACAAAGTGTGTAAGTGGTTTTCCTTTTATTAAAATCAAAAAACCATTTTCTGACTTATATTTGGTTACTGATGTTTCGTTCAGCGTATATTAACATGAAAAATGTGTGTTAAAGAATTTATAAATTGCAAAATTTAAAGAGCTGAAAAATTTCTCTTTATTATAGAATGAATTTTTAAGAATTAAAATTTTTCACCTCTCTTGAAACTATGAAAAATTCTCAAGTCAATTTTCGCTCATTGAGGATGAAAATGCGTGAAAGGTAAGAAAACTTCAACAATTTATTTTCCAATAGAAAATATAAATTCTCCAAACTAATATGTGGAGTCTAAGAATCTATCTTTCTATCTATCTATAAAAATAAATATATATATAATGAAATTCAAAACACAAATACGACAAAAATTAGGAATTAAAATTACCATTTAGGATATTTTTAATAATTTTTATTATTCAAATAGAACAAATAAATTCTCCAAACTAATATGGGGACTCTAAAAATATATCTATAAAAATAAATATATATAAAGAAATTCAAAACACAAATA
>JAPDSC010066463.1:303109-319259 GCA_026290005.1 Latrodectus geometricus | reverse complement strand
CACACACACACGCACTCGCACACGCACACACACACACAGGTTTGCAAAATACAAATTTATTAATATTACATTTTATTCTACATTATATTGTATTTTTTACATTAATATATATATTAATACTGTAAGGTTATATATATACTATAGGTTGGGATAAAATCTATTTTTATGTAAACTTTATGTAACTTGATTCGCTTTGTGAAAAAGGCTTAATGAGTTGCTCAAATGAAATCGAGACGGGAAAAATAAGTCTCTTTCCTACAAGAGTAGAAATATTGTAAATTACATTGTTTCTAAGAAACAATGTAACTGTCATTAATTCTTACATTTCAAAGAAACATATTGCAAAATGACAATCTTAGTTGGTGCTACGTCCGCTAACATGCAAGTCAATCATTTCTGTGATTTATCGACATTTTCGATGATGTTGTGAAACTATTAAGGTTATCTTTAACATCGAAAATAGTTGAACGGAATCAACGAAACCAAAATTATACGTAACTGGTTTCTTAAGCATCATGATCTTAAGCACTTATTCACAATATTCTGCCATCTGGTTTGTATTTTTTTCTTTATCAAATAAAATTTTTAAATTGTACAGATATTTTCCTTTGTTGACTATTGTTTTTAACACGCTGTAATTCATAACTAAATTGGACAAACAAAATACAACAAAAGCTTTCTTAGTGCGAAATGTCACTTTTCTGACTTGCCCCCCTTTCGTTGTCTGAAGTTAGTTGATCGATATTTTACAAGATATTGTCACTACTGTTATCTACTGAAAAAAATAATGGATTTTTCTCCATTATATATGTATATAATTTAAGCACAGACTTTACCTTAAGTTTAATGGATTTATAATACACGCCGTCACCATTTGGGTTGTATACCTAAGAGGCTATACCTAAGCGTGGATCCTCCTCTCCCCATCCCCGCTAAGACTATGGACGTCCAGTCTAACTTGGACACGTCCCCAACCCACTGAAGAGGTATGTAGTCCATCAGTTGTAGCAATTGATGCTTCGCTTTGCTGATCTTACAGGAAGCAGCGCCATTCGTTCTGAACATAATATTACACAGGTACACATAAAAAATATGAAAAGAACCTCAAACACAATCAGTTTACCTATCCTCTGCAAAAGTTCTCTTACGTTGACACAAGTCCCGATGGTAATCGAACTCGTTCCATACATATTGATGCAAACAACTGATGTTTCTGAAATGCCGATACCACCACGAAATGCTTTGTTCAAATGGTGGTTCTTTTGCATACTTGCTTCAGGAAGCACATTCACAGGCATAACATGTGCTAACATATTTGAAGATACGAATATTGTTTTCTTGCTTACTCTCTTTTTCTGACCGTTTTAGATGTCTACAAACATATTCAATATGTAAGTTCAGGGCCGGCGCTAGGGGTGGGCAAGCCGGGCCCCTGCCCGGGGCGGTAACCTTAGGGGGCGGCAAATTGGCCCTTAAATTAAATTTCTCAAACTTTTAACATTTTCTCTTTTTAAAATAATTGAGTTTTGACCCATGATATACTAAACTTTTTTTTTAAATGAATCATATTTTTATGCATTAAGATATTTGGAATCAAACCCCTAACATCCTGTACATCTACAGTGTGTACAGTGTGTTTTTTAAACATACAGCAAAAATTTGTTTCGAAGATACAGGGCGAACAAAATTTTTGACAAGACTGTCGAAGATTTAGCGCTCTTCATTATTTGAGAAATATGAAAAATGGTGAAAAAGTCATGCGTAACTGGTTAGTTTATTCAACTACTAAAGATTGTGTTTATTGCTTTTGTTTCAAACTTATTGGTTCTACTTTAAGTTCCCTTTCTATTGAGGTTTTAAAGATTGGAAGCACCTCGCTAAGACTTTAAATCAAAATGTAACCTCTAATAAACATATCGAAAGTCAAAAGTCTTGGATTGAATTAAGTCATAGAATACAGTACTCTAAAACGATTGACAGTCATTCACAAAGACTTATTACCGCAGAAATAAATTATTGGGGCGAGGTGCTTCTACGAATTGTTTCAACAATAAAAATGCTTGCTAAAAATTGTTTAGCCCTCCGAGGTACAAGTGACAAACTTTACGATTTCGGTAACGGTAAATTTTTACAAATAATTCAATTACTTGCTCAGTTTTATCCAGTAATGGAAGAGCATATACGCAATGTTTAAAAAAGAAGAAGCTAAAGTGCACTATCTCGGAAAAGAAATTCAAAATGAATTGATTATTCTTTTAGCTGAAAATATAACATCTCATATTATTACTGATATTAAAAAAGCTAAATATTATTCAATAATTCTAGATTGCACTCCTGATATCAGCAAGATCGAGCAAATGACAGTTTTAGTAAGGTCCATAGATCCATTGACAAGTCCAATCCCAAGGAGGTTTCCATTAAAATTAATGAAAGCTTTTTAGGCTTTCTTCCGGTTGAAAGATCGACTGGATATGAATTTTCAGCTCTAAAACTTAAAAGACTTGAAACATTGGGATTGAATTTGCAGGATATGAGGGGACAGGCTTACGATAATGGGGCCAACATGAGAGGCAGTAAATTGGGAGTACAATCTAGAATAAATGAGTTAAATCCAAGAGCATTTTACATTCCATGTAGCAGCCACTCATTAAACTTGGTAGTTAATGACGTGGCAAAAGAATTCTTCGAAGCCGCCAATTTTTTTAATATAGTCCAAAAAATATATCTGTTTTTTTCCTCATCAACTTTTCGATGGACCATATTATTAAAATATGTTTCCGGACTTACTTTGAAACCTCTAAGTGATATTCGTTGGGAAAGCCGAATAGAAGCATTAAAACCACTAAGGTATCAATTAGGAGGGATATACGAGGCCTTACTTGCTGTTTGTAATAACTCGGAGGTTGACAACTCTATAAGAGTTGAGGCTTCTGAACTATTAAGTTGTGTTAAACAATTTAAATTCTTATGCTGCATTGTAATTTGCAATACTAAATCTTAAATTGTATCAATCCTATAAGTAAGCTCTTGCAGACAAAAGACTAAGATTTACCATCTGCTATGGAGCTCTTAAAAATTGTACTGATTTTTTCAAGGATCTTAGATAGGACAGAGCTTGTGAAATGCTTTGCGATGCTCGAGAACTCGCAGACGAAATTGACATACCAGCTAATTTTGAGCTCACCCTGCCACGTCAGAGTTCGAAGAAGGAATGTTAATTTCGACTATGAGGCAAAAGATGATCCAATAGAAGATCCTGCTTTGAAATATAAGGCAGAATTTTATTTTTTTACATTAGATAAAGCTATCAATGAACTTGAATCCAGGTTTGATATAATCAGTACCCATAGCAACTATTTCCAACTTTTATACAAAATTTCTGATTTAAAAGATATTCCTCAAAACGACTTTATAAAGTATTGTAAAGATTTAGAAACAGGTGTTGACTAATGGGAATTCATACGATATAAATGCGCTTGACTTGGCAGACGAGATAGTAGCTGTTTTGGCTTTGCTAAACAAAAAAGAAAGTCCAGTTGAGATTTTAAAATTCATATCGAACCTGGATTTTGCTCCCAATCTTGGTACAGTTTCAAGAATATTGCTGACTCTCCCAATAAGTGTGGCAAGTGGAGAAAGGAGTTTTTCCAAATTAAAATTAATTAAAAATTTTTTACGCTGCACAACTACCGAGGATCAACTAAACGGCTTAACAATAGCCGTCGAACATGACCTGGCCGAAAAAATTAATGTTAAAGAAATTATAAAACAATTTTCAGAATTAAAAGTGAGAAAAAAACACTTTTAATTTCACCTCTCGGATTAAATGTATTTTTAATACGTAATAAAGTTTTAATATTTAGTGGTTTTATAATTTGTTTTATTTTTTTTAAATATCTGTTTTGTATTTGATAATTATGCACCAGAAATGACTCTTTCCTTTTTTCTCCGCAACCCTAATTTTAATTTAGTGCCAAAAGCATAAATAAATAAATTAGTATTTTTTTGCAAATCAAAACTTCAACATTGCTGATGATTAAAATTTTTTTACTCGTTTTATTTTACCATTAATCATTGAAAGGGCTTAGGTTATCTCTTTTAATTTTTGTTATATGGGGCGGCATTTTACCTCTTTGCCCGGGGCGGCGAAGCTGCTAGCGCCGGTTCTGGTAAGTTTATACGACATGGTTATAATTTTGCATTGAAAATAATTTCATTATATTGATACAAATTTAAAAATAATAATTGTATTTGTCATAAAATGCCTCAGACAGATCGGAAATACTCAAATTTTTGGGCGAAAATTGCGGTATTTAGAAGTGTTGTACGTTATAAGCGATTTTTTTAATAATTTGATGACTTGGTGATGCTTTGGCAAGAAACTTGGCGACTTGGCGAGAAATAGATATTTCTGGAAACATCCATCACCTAAGCTCTAGGACCAATATTTAGCAAGATAGCCTAGAAGCTTCCAGAACCTTGGCGAAACCGGTAGATTTCTCCACCAAGTCAGGTGTAAATACCGCAGCCCGACTTAGTTAGTTAGTTTTTCAGTTTTGTGAAGACGATTTATCGTGACTGCTAGACAAGCCGTCTCAGGTATTTGAGAATTCTGAGCTGTTTCTTATCGTATCCGACGAATTGTGATGTATTAATTGTGATTGTTACAGCAGGAATTTTTACAAATAAAAGTCTTGTGTACATTAACGGGTTGTTTTATTCAATTCTCAATCAACACGAACCCCGAAGAGCGGTACAATATTAAATTTACTTACTAAGCAGTATTAGGCCACACACCCTGTTTAGGGGTCAGAGTGTCGGACAGCGGATAGGAAGGTCCTGGGATAGTATCCCGGCTTGGGCATGGATGCACTTTCTCTTTCTACTGTCTTTGTCCTTTCCTTGTATGGTTGGTTTGCTTACCCTATAAAAGTGTACCTTTGGCATGTGTGTACTGAAGAAGTCGGACTCCACACCAAATTGCTGTTTAGTTGAAAAATCGGAGTAGCGTATCCCTCCCA
This sequence comes from Latrodectus geometricus, assembly GCA_026290005.1. Taxonomy (NCBI): domain Eukaryota; kingdom Metazoa; phylum Arthropoda; class Arachnida; order Araneae; family Theridiidae; genus Latrodectus; species Latrodectus geometricus. The sequence goes on along the minus strand of JAPDSC010066463.1, from coordinate 314,238 downwards.
TTGCTAGCCTGGCTTTCATTCGACAAAAAAAAGTTGTAATAAAATATGGCAAAGTTAACATTTGGAATTCTATTCTAGAATGCTTTTGGATTATGTTGAAGCACCTCGTAATTTTAAACCGAGGTCAGGAAACGAAGAATTTAAGAGTTTATAAGTAATTTAAAAAATGTAAAATTATATATATATATAAATATATATATAATATACTCCTATGCATTGTAATCCTTGTTGTTGTCTCCTTCTTTACTGAGTTCACACACACATTGTCATTATTATATAACACAAAAACAATGCAATGTGGCTTCAAATATTTCATTAATATAAATATTTTTTTTACTTTTATTAAATTCCTTTACAGTGCATGCGTACGTGTTTTTTCCATTTTTTTTACATGCCATCTATCGTGAAACGTTTCATGTTTTTTTTCAGATGTTTCTTTATAAAATGGGACACTGAAATTTGCATTCTTATCGTACTTTATGCCATGAAATTCAATGAGATATGAAAATTATTTCATTTGAATTCATTTTAATAGCCAAATTCTATGTTTGTAGATGTTTCAAGTATGCATGTTATCTGAGATTTCATTTAAAATTTGTAAAGTTATCCTCTTTGTAATATATTGAATGAACTTGTTTAAAATTTTTTTTCTTCCAAAATCTTTCTTTAAAGATAGTCAACTTCAATCAAGATGTCAGTTTTTTTTTATTTGAATTCTTTAAGGTGTTTAATAAAGATTTAACTTCGTGTCAATTTGAGAAAAAGAGCAAAAAGAAAGGATAAACTGGATCACAAAGATGATAAAATGTAGGGTTTTATAAGGACCAATTAATTAAAACAATAGCTGAAGCATAAGTATTTAGAGGAGGAAAAACTAAAATTAATTTAAAACGTGATAATTATCTAATCGTTTGTGTTCTGCTTATAAATTTAGTCAAGAAAGTTTTTAATTTTCAGCAAACACGTGTGGAAAAAAAAAGTTTTCGTCTTTTGTTTTCAAACAAAAATTTTCAGTCGAAAAATCAAAGCTGAATATTGAACTTCTTCCATAACGATTATTTTAATTTGCAGAGGTTATGGGGAAAATAAGAGATTTAGTAGAAAACACATATTCTTTTTCATTTAGAATGCTTCATAAATCAAAAAATTTTGAAAAAAATATTATTTATATTATTTGGAGAAATAAATGATTAAGACGATGCAGTACAGCTTTTAATAGAGAAAACTCAGAAAATAGTCAACTAATCTCCTTAGGTGGAAAACAATTATTTCAAAGTTCAGGGGGAATTAAAATTTATACAACAACAATTCTATATAACTTAGTAGATTTGTTGGCAATATAAATTTGAAAGGTAATATGCGGCTTTTCAAAATTAGTTGAAAAACTGAGTTACTAAAAATCCATAGAATTCGAGCTATAATATTGAAAGTATGCTATAGCAGTTCTCTTGTTTCCTGATTCATGTTCATGAGTCTAACCAATTTCAGCCCCTAGTTATTATTCATTAAATGTTGCATTTGGCCGTATAATTAAGAAGCAAAGACTATAAATAAGTGATGCTTTTTGCGTGCCGTCAGTGTGAACATTGCATCGACATGTTGGTAACGCGTGCCCAAGTTACAGCTGGTGAAACGACTTCTTTGGTTCTCCAGAAAGATCCATCAAAATTATATTAAAGACAATCGTCAATGGGTGGACTGTGGCTCACCCTGTAACAGCAGCAGAGCTGAGCTCGGGATGGGTGCTAAAGGTTTTCCTCTAGCTGCGCGTGGATATGACCCACCTTCACGCAAAGTTCCCATAGGCACAATACCAAAGCTTGCACATGTAATGGTGATGCTCTCTGCATGGGTCTCATCACGCGTTCGGGCTTTGTGTTGTGATTTTCTTTAAATAAATGGCGAGTTAGGCATATGCAGTGGACATTTCAAGCCTTACACATTCTACGCGAGTAGGCAAATTACCTGCGGCGTCCAAGTGATGCTGTTTGCACCAGCTATGAAACCTAGCCCAGAGTAGGACTACGTACCATAGCTGGTGACTTTGCACCTAGTCCAGAGTAGGACTGGCAGTCAAATGGATGCAGGTGGGGTGGGGGTAATCGTAATTCAAAAGCAGGGACCAAGCAGAAAACCTTCCAATACTTGATCTGCCAAAGGCATCATTTCTGAAAAGGCATAATTTCTCTGGCAGCACATTAAGGCCACAACCTATTTAATGTGCCTTAGTAGCTTTTAGTGAACACGATCGATCTGCAGTTAAGTCACTGTCTTCCAATAATGAGAATGACATCCCAACCATTCAGGCCACCGTTATCTCTGTGAGATGTTATTTACTCTGCAGTTTGGTTACAACTGAGAATCTCTGTTAATGAGAAACAAATATGGATCTATTGAAGATTAAGAGCAATTACATGTTTACATGTAGTTTTCTAGAAATGTTAAACGGATTTCGGATCGATTGGTTTGGCCATGTCAAGAGAATTGATATTGAAGGTAACCATCAAGCACATAAATTTCATATGAAGCAGATTTGTTGCCATAATTATCATCTATAACCCAGAAGAAAGTTGTATGTAAACGTCATAAATGTTTTGTTAATAAATCATGGTTCCATAGAAAAAGTAATCGACGGCATCCATTTGTATTTCGACTTAGTTAAAAAATGAAAATACAGACTAAATTTTGCTTTTATCAATGTCTTTTATAGTACTTGATCAATGGTTACAAGTTTCTCACAAATGACATTATCTCACTGTCGACTTAGAAGTTTGCACTGACTTGTGCAGGTTAAAGTCTTTAAATGTACAATCGATATACTCTTTAAATGTTCCCTATTATAACTTACTAAGATTCATTTGCTCGTGCATAACTTACTCTTTATATTTAGTAGACACTAATACTAATATCGTAAAAAACAGGTTGGTTTAAGTTGAGTTGAGCTGAAGTGTTAGCCAAAATCTGTGAATTCTAGAAGGATTCGAATTCAAACGCCCAGTTACTTAGTTCGACTTTGAATTATCTGTACTTTAATGTAGCTCTTGAAACAAATATTACTTCAAAAATACTGTTATATATTTATTCTTCTTATTCTTGGCGCATGATGATGAAAAATTAGGATCACATTTCGTGGAATAGGAAGATCGAGAATTCAATAACAGCTAAGTTAAGTTGTAATAGTTGCCGAAATCTATAAGCAATTGAAGGATTTGACGCCTTGTCACTTTTATTAGATTTTAAATCTATTTTTCAATAGAGATTTAAGTAAATAATGGCTTAGGGATACAGTTACGAGTTTTTGGCTCACCATGACATTGGAATAGGATGGAAATGTTTCGAACAAACGATTTGAAGTCAACCCCAACTACCTTTGAGCAATGGGAGACCTGGCAACGCCTTCATTCTCTACTACCTATTTAATGTGCCTTTAGTGAACACGATCGATCTGCAGTTAAGTCACCTCTTTCCATTAATGAGCCTAACCAATCAGGCCTCTGTTATCTTTGAGAGATGCTCTGCAACTGAGAATCCCTGTTAATGGATCTACTGAAGATTAAGAGCAATTACATGTTTACATGTAGTTTTCTGTTATTGTTGTTTCCAATGACACTTGGTCAGACGAATGAAGTCAGAGAGAGAGCGTCTTCCGTTTTTGAATAGAGCACCTTCATACGAAGATGGAAGTTTTCTACATGGGCGTTTCACGGGATGGTGCTGGGTGATTTTTTAGGGATTTCTTCCCTTGTGGTAAGGGAATGTTTTCCACTATCTGAGAAAAACCTTCCCTGAAAGTGAAAATTGGCGAACACTCATTACCTTATAAGTGCTTTCGAATGATGTCTTAAAGAATATGAATTACTTTTCACGAGATTTTCCATAATAGTAGCATCTATATTCTTCGATGAATATAATCAATATATTTAATCATGTTTTCGATTTCCATCGAATATGAATCGAAAATATTTTTCAGAAAAATCGATCACACGAAGCATATGTCTCAAATGTTGAATTTCTACTTGTAGGATGAAATAATTAACTGACAAAAATGATTATTACCACCATCTTGTGCCATCATAAGGCAAGAAAACAGATAAATTGTTTGCATAACATTGATGAAGCTTGGTCTTATCTGCAATCATTTCGCACTGAATATAATCCATAGTATAGCAAAACATGCAAACTCTCTTGTTAGCATGAACTGATTTTCGGAAATTCCACAGATTGAAGTATTTTGAAGGTTTCCATTGTTCAGATTAATTTAAACATTTTCGTTTTTAATAATAGAATGAATGACGGTGAATGGTCATGACATCTTGTTTAAGAAAAAATCTCATTCTCTTAGCAAATTCTAATTAATGACGATTAGATTAAAATTTGAAGATTCATTGAAAAGTGATTTTAAATTGCTATTTTCTGAATGATTATATTCCTCTGGTACCTTAATTAATGTTTTGAGGATGTAATGGTTTCCACTCATGTATTACCCGTATACAAATCTGCAAAATCTAGATCTCTGAAATTTTGCAGTCTTTTTCTTTACCTTCTGGTATTTTCTATCATCTAATTTGAATAGGAAAATGCATATCACATTCCGAATACAGCGATATTGCAGCAAACTGGTTTCATTTTTTGACTAATCTGTTCTCCATGTTTATCACTTCTTGGATGTGTATGGTTACTGATTGTTGGAACAAACAGTTCGCAAAACAGTATCCTCTGGTAGAGCATACTTAGTTCAGCTGCACTAGTTTCTAGCTGTTTGCTACTAGAAAAGTTCTCACCTATCTATCTGTTGCCATGGAAACAAGAAACGTTCCATTTTCTTTATAAAAAACTAGAAGAACGGCATCAAGTTTTCTTTGTTGAACGCCTTAAAAATAACGGAGGTATTACCTCCCACTCCTGAATAAAACCAATTCATAACATTCTTTTGAACTGGTAAGCTCTTGTTATTATATCAACCATTTGAAATGGAAAGATCTTGTTACTGCATCAACCATTTAAAATGGAAAGCTTTTGTTACTATATCAGCCACATATTTGAAATCGAAAGCTCTTGTTATCATATCAACCACACAATTGAAATGGAAAGCTCTTGTTACTATGTCAACCACATTTGAAACAGAAAGCTCTTGTTAACAGATCAACCGTCTCTAATCAGACTTCTTGACAATCTCTACTTGCAGGGCCGGCGCTAGGGGTGGGCAAGCCGGACCCCTGCACGGGGCGGCAACCTTAGAGGGCGGCAAATTGGCCCTAAAATTAAATTTCTAAAACTTTTAAACATTTTATCTTTTTAAAATAATTGAGTAACGGTTCCAGTAATGGAAGAGCATATCCGCAATGTTTAAAAAAGAAGAAGCTAAAGTGCACTATCTCGGAAAAGAAATTCAAAATGAATTAATTATTCTTTTAGCTGAAAATATAACATCTCATATTATTACTGATATTAAAAAAGCTAAATATTATTCAATAATTCTAGATTGCACTCCTGATATCAGCAAGATCGAGCAAATGACAGTTTTAGTAAGGTCCATAGATCCATTGACAAGTCCAATCCCAAGGAGGTTTCCATTAAAATTAATGAAAGCTTTTTAGGCTTTCTTCCGGTTGAAAGATCGACTGGATATGAATTTTCAGCTCTAAAACTTAAAAGACTTGAAACATTGGGATTGAATTTGCAGGATATGAGGGGACAGGCTTACGATAATGGGGCCAACATGAGAGGCAGTAAATTGGGAGTACAATCTAGAATAAATGAGTTAAATCCAAGAGCATTTTACATTCCATGTAGCAGCCACTCATTAAACTTGGTAGTTAATGACGTGGCAAAAGAATTCTTCGAAGCCGCCAATTTTTTTAATATAGTCCAAAAAATATATCTGTTTTTTTCCTCATCAACTTTTCGATGGACCATATTATTAAAATATGTTTCCGGACTTACTTTGAAACCTCTAAGTGATATTCGTTGGGAAAGCCGAATAGAAGCATTAAAACCACTAAGGTATCAATTAGGAGGGATATACGAGGCCTTACTTGCTGTTTGTAATAACTCGGAGGTTGACAACTCTATAAGAGTTGAGGCTTCTGAACTATTAAGTTGTGTTAAACAATTTAAATTCTTATGCTGCATTGTAATTTGCAATACTAAATCTTAAATTGTATCAATCCTATAAGTAAGCTCTTGCAGACAAAAGACTAAGATTTACCATCTGCTATGGAGCTCTTAAAAATTGTACTGATTTTTTCAAGGATCTTAGATAGGACAGAGCTTGTGAAATGCTTTGCGATGCTCGAGAACTCGCAGACGAAATTGACATACCAGCTAATTTTGAGCTCACCCTGCCACGTCAGAGTTCGAAGAAGGAATGTTAATTTCGACTATGAGGCAAAAGATGATCCAATAGAAGATCCTGCTTTGAAATATAAGGCAGAATTTTATTTTTTTACATTAGATAAAGCTATCAATGAACTTGAATCCAGGTTTGATATAATCAGTACCCATAGCAACTATTTCCAACTTTTATACAAAATTTCTGATTTAAAAGATATTCCTCAAAACGACTTTATAAAGTATTGTAAAGATTTAGAAACAGGTGTTGACTAATGGGAATTCATACGATATAAATGCGCTTGACTTGGCAGACGAGATAGTAGCTGTTTTGGCTTTGCTAAACAAAAAAGAAAGTCCAGTTGAGATTTTAAAATTCATATCGAACCTGGATTTTGCTCCCAATCTTGGTACAGTTTCAAGAATATTGCTGACTCTCCCAATAAGTGTGGCAAGTGGAGAAAGGAGTTTTTCCAAATTAAAATTAATTAAAAATTTTTTACGCTGCACAACTACCGAGGATCAACTAAACGGCTTAACAATAGCCGTCGAACATGACCTGGCCGAAAAAATTAATGTTAAAGAAATTATAAAACAATTTTCAGAATTAAAAGTGAGAAAAAAACACTTTTAATTTCACCTCTCGGATTAAATGTATTTTTAATACGTAATAAAGTTTTAATATTTAGTGGTTTTATAATTTGTTTTACTTTTTTTAAAAAATGTTTTCTGTATTTTATAATTATGCACCAGAAATGACTCTTTCCTTTTTTTCTGCGCAACCCTTATTTTAATTTAGTACCAAAAACATAAATAAATAAATTAGTATTTTTTTGTTAATCAAAACTTGAACATTGCTGATGATTGCAATTTTTTTACTTGTTTTGTTTTACCATTAATCGTGGAAAGGGTTTAGGTTATCTCTTTTAATTTTTGTTATAAAGGGGCGGCATTTTACCTCTTTGCCCGGGGCGGCGAAGCTGCCGGCCCTGCTACTTGTGTGGTAAACAAAGATTGTCATTCCTATAACAATACATCCTAACTTTTTCATTCAATAGCATGGCGAGTAACAGCAACACTCATTACGGATTTCATCACCTCTCATAATCATCTGTCTCTTGCATAATGTATCACCTGCATTACTTAGGCATATGTATCTAGAAATCAAAGATATGCATATTACATGTATCTTGAAAACGAAGGTTGTATTATCAATAATTTAATACTTAAAAATTCTAATTTTTAATCTGTAGTCTCAAAAGTGGTTCTTTGTAATTTAGGGGCAAAAATCAAGCAGAAGACCCCAGTTTTGGCCTCAGAAGTATCATTTCACATAGAGGTCATTGTGACCCCGAAAATTTCCATCAGCCATTAGTAAATACAGTGGATCTTCGATTGAGTCAGGATTCAAACTCGCTACTTTCGGATAATGAGAAAAAACTCCCTAACCAACTAGGCCATCCCAGCCACATTATTTTCATTCCCATTTTCTTTATTTTGCAGGAGAAAAAGGAAAAGAACCATTTTTTATACGAAAATGATAAAACAGTTCTTGCTACGTCACGTTTCGGCTGTTAGTATCCAACACGTTGTGACCGCGAAGGGTTCCAGGAAAAAGATATTCTGGATGACATCAGTGACACTTATGGGAATATGCATGACTCTGATGACGTACAAAGTGCTCCAGGAGTATCTGAAATACCCTAAAGCCTTGCAAACCGAGGTAAGTTGCTCAGAAACGTAATTGAAAAGAAAATGCATGACATATAAGACTAAAATGCATATGTACGCATATTATAATTGAAACAATATGAGAAAGAAGCCAAAATGATCTACTCAGAAACAATTAACTTTATTATGTTTCTAACGAAATTAATTTTGGTTAAGTAATTTATTTATATACTTCAAATACCCGGATCATTGATTGTGGTGTTTTGTCACAAAAGGCACCACCAACCTTGAAAGTGAGCGCATTATTTAGAAGGAAGCAGAAGACTCCCTGATTTGGCTGGCCATCTACAGAGGTATCATTTCACTTGGAGGACACTGCAACTCTATTTGTATAATGTCAAAATAGCCATTAGCAACAGAGGCGGACTGATTCAATATGGAACTCGTAACCTTACGGTTGCCAGCACAATGCTTTACACCAACAGGACCACTACGGCCTCTTCATTAAATTAAAATTAAATATAATTTGTATTATTGAAATGAACTGCAATGCTTCAATATTAAAATATTTTTAAACTTTAAAATAAGGGACTCATTCATCGCAATAAACTGAGATGCAAGCACGCGATCGATTAAGAGCAATCATTCCGAGAAGATTCTAGTAAAACTTTATTCTCAGCTTCTTATAAATTTTCAACGATCTTAGACATATTTTAAAAGTATATATTTGTTTTGTTAATAGTAATTAAATAATAGAAATGGATAATTTTTGAACTGTGTACTGGATATATTTTTCTTTTGTAATACGCATGCTTTGTTTGTCGCCATTTTTAAATTTGCTTTCGCTATAGCAGCTAATTTAAAATTTGCTGTGTAACCGAAGCGTTTCCTCTTCCATATGAAGATATACGAATTTGAATATTTTCAGAACGAAACATCTCACACCAGGACAGGAAAATGACGGACTGTATTAATCAACGGATTATATACAGCAAAGTACGGTATATCTCATTTGAAGCACGAATTTTTTGATACAAGAATAATTGAACTCTTCCTTTCTTTTAACTTCAGCACTAAGTCTTTTTTAATTGGATGTATAAATATTTATATTTGAACTTCAAAAGGGAAAATTGATACATTCTTTGAGAACTGAAATTTAAAAACATGAAAATTTTATCAAAATATCGGCCGCTTATATATCTATGATTATTTGGCTAGAATTAAAATCAAAATTTGTCACTTGGCTAACAAGGAAGTGTAGAATCCATCTAATATTGAGCAATACGTTTGATCGAATATCAAACGTTACGCTTCATCTATTGTCGCAATTTAAAACCGGCATTTTTTCTTTTAACCAACAGAGGGGCATTAGTCTTGTTTAATGAACACTGATCTTTTAAAATTAATGTATGCTATTATACAAGTGGTATCAGCTGAGGTTGACTCTGTACAAGCTAGCAGAACTCCAGTGGCGCAATAACTTCCCTTAAGATCAATAAAGTTAAGCCTCACTTAGCACTAGTAGCAGAACCACATTCTCTTTCATTGGGTTACTGGAACTACGTGAGTTAGGAAGATGTCCACTTTAATCTGTGACGTCCAAATTCCTTCCACTGGTATGGTGTGGATGTGGAGACTAGGATGCCCGCTCAAGTGTGACTGCATCATGTTGTAGTACCCAAAAATTACGAGTCGCTTGATGATGGGAGAAAATTCCAAACCCATTTACCTTAACGTATAGTCCGGGGTTTCTCTGCATTGCTATGTATGTATGTATGTACTAACTGGAACCCTTAACCTGAAATCATGAGATATTTAATAAGGCTAGCCTTCGAAGTATTGGAAACCATGACAAATGTTTGGTTTTGTTATTTCATCAGGAATTTGAACAAAGGTCAAGTATTAGGTTGATGTAACTTCTTTTGGATTCACTTAGTAAAAAGGTTTAAAACAGCTTTCATGAAGATTTTTAGGTCTTGTGCGAAGCTACGACTGCTGACATGCGGTTAACTTCGATCCTTTTTGATATTTTATAGACATTTACGACGATGCTGTATCCACATGCGAGGTGCATCTCAAAGATCAAAAATACCCGAAAGGAATCGACGAAACAAAAATTGTGCGTAACTGGTTGTTACAGTCTTATATAGGACGATAAACACCTTTCACAATTTTAGCCACCCGGCTATCTTTTTCGCCGTTACAAGAGAAAAAGGAAAATGTATCGAATTTTCTGTTTGTTGTCTTCCATATTTAAAACCTTGTACTCGTAACTGAATGAATCAAACAAAAAACCGCAAGAGGATATTTTAGTGCCAAATGTCACCTTTCCAACGAGCCTAAATCCGAAATTGTTTGATAGATACCTCACGAGATAGCGATCACTTCAGACGTCTACCGAAAAAATAATGGATTACTTTTTCCCCAAACTAATATTAATGCCAGTCGTGCTTTTGAACAGAATATAGAAACCCTGATTTTTTAAAGTACTAGATTAAACTTTGTTATTATAAATTTTCCTTAAACACACATGAAAACACGTATGAAATGTGACAAACACATATAAAATGTCTCTCTTTCAATTTAATTACTATGAAATTGCACTGTGTTTCTGATTTGTAAAGAAACCTATTAAAATTTACCATTAAAAACACATTAATAGAAATATTATATTAATTTTTATAAAAATTTACAGTACACACACACTTTTTTTTGAAGTTTATTGTAAAACAGTGGCAAGAACTTTTATGATTATATCATTAATTTGCATTCATATTTATATATTTTTAGACAGTTTCCGTCGGTCAGTTGGAATTCCCGGCTGTTACTATTTGTGGCCGATATTTGGTACCTCGCATCAATGTTAAAGAAGCAAAGCTGGAATACATGGAAGAACTATGGGATATAGTGGAATCTCTTCCCTTAAAAAAGTAGGCAAAGCTTTCGTATATAATATTTTACTTTTAATTATTTAAGTTTTAAAGGAGTTTATGTGCTAATTATTCCGAATCGTTCGCTATAGTCATTTTTAAAACTATTAAAAGAATATATTTGCACATTACCTAATAAAGTAATTTTACTAAAATGTTACATATATATATATATATATATATATATATATATATATA
>JAPDSC010066463.1:285292-299269 GCA_026290005.1 Latrodectus geometricus | reverse complement strand
ATATATATATATATATATATATATATATATATATATATATATATATACACCCATGAAAAAAATAGTTGTTTAATAGAAAAATGTAGGTGAATTGATAGATAATTCTTCTTCTTAAAAAATGTAAATTTTAAACTTATGAATCATTACATAAATGATATCAAACACTAGTGTTTCTACTATATATTAATGCTTAAATTAAACTTTTTGAATGCATTTATCAATTTTTATTTATATTATGAATTTAGATATTCCAAAACACAAATTTTTCTCAAAAAATTAAAAATATTTGTATTATAGTTCCAGAAAAATAACGTATACTTATATAAATAATTTATAAGAAAGTATTAGTATATTAAAATAATTAATGTAAAAGCAACAGAAAATAAAAAGATATTATTTTTGATCACTGTATAAATTAAGTAATAATTAAATTTATTAATTAGCTTAGTAAATTCTTTAACAGAATAGATGAAAATATGGAGCATCTAAAAATACCCAAATCAGAAAATGTTTTAAAAATTAGAAACAAGTTATTAAGAACACTATGAATTATTTTGAAAATAAAGAAAAACACTTAGCGAAATAAAAACTGAATAAATAGGAAAATTGCGATAAAGAAAAATATATAAAACCTCCTTTTCATCCAAGGAATGGGGCGCAAAGGGACGACATTTCGAACTTCCTTTACATATTCTGAAGAATAAAAATAATATACAAATGAATTGCTCCCGATGTTTCCGAATAAATAAATTGAAAATGGATATATCGATATCTATCTGATACAAGCATATAAATTTAAACATCTTATGTTGTTGTTACGCTAATATTTATATTGTTGTTGTTACATATGAATCTTTGCGACGTCAAGCCTGCCTATCAGGGACCGGGCGAATGAAATCAGTAAGAGCGTCTTCTGTGTTTGAACAGAGCACTCCCTTTACGAGGGTGGAAGTACGACTTTGGTGCATAGATGGTAGCGCCATCTGGATTTTGCAATTGTTTTGCAATATACTCATAGTAACCGTTCATATAGTGTACGATGACGATTGGCGAAACCAGACGATACGATGACAAGATAATTTATCAGCAGACCATCATATTATTCTGTAGTTTTCACTTTTCATACAGTACAAAATTAAATGACAAAGTATAAAATCCTGCACAGTATCAATTCTATAGGATATTTTTGGTCATTTAAAAATCAAATTTAGTTTTTACCTGAACTGGAAGTAAACCGGCCGGATACTTGGATTTTGTCGGTAAACTGGGTTTATCCTGGTCAAATCTGGACGCCTGGTAAGCTTATATTTATAAGTGTGTATTTATAAATATACACTTATATTACTTATATATTTAAATTTTTAAAAAGGTTATTTTAACGTTAGCAGGGTCTTGGAAAATTAAAAAAGTAATCTTAAGCCCTGACGCAGAATTTCCTTTTTCATTGGACCCTGCGTCCCAAAACCTAACCAACCAACTACAAACTTCCTCCGGTGACTTTGCACACTAACGTTTCTGGTACATGATGCAATTGTCATGCGTTGAAAATAATCTTTTGGTGAACTCACCGTATTATTCTATGTTTTAATCACTACTTCAAGCGTTATCTGGTTTATTATCATGGGAAAAACAAATTCTAGGTGGAATCTATTTAAGCACTCCATTCAACTCTTTCCTATAATTTCTTGATTTATCTTCAAGTCCTGTTCTTGAGTTCAGATCAAACAAAAAATGTTACTAGACAGTTGAAATGATTTTTGTTGACATTAATGTATCTACCTTAAAAGAAAGTACCCTTTAATTAAGTACTATATCTGCAAGCGTTAATTGACTCGAAATTACTCTTTTATTTACATTTCTTCATTAATGCGCCCTGCATGATAGCTACCACCCTGTGCGAGGAATAGAAAAGATGTATACTCTTACCACGTTAATTTCTATTGAAATCTATTAAAAGTGTTGATAACATTAACTGTAATTAAAACTATCTAAAGTTTTGCAAAATTTCTCTGTTAAATTGTTTTTTCATCACAGACAGGCTCTTTCAATTCCTAATATAGAATAATATCAAATAAAAAGCTAAAGATAAAGATTGCTAATGTAGAATAACTCAACATTCCTTTCGCTTCATAATTTAAAAATTATTTTTTATTATTATTATTAAAAAAAAATCCAGTAAGCTCCTTTTTACAGACTTTACTGTTACTAGAAGGATTTCTTTTGATTTGAATTTTTAGATGAAGTGAGCTCTGATATCTACAACGAATCTGTCATCAAAGGAAATTATTCAGAGGAAGTGTTAGACTTAATACGAACTTTGAAACGCTCGAGGACGAATGATCTGGCAGATGTTGGCCATTTACTAACACCTTCGATAAGAACATTGAACAATTATGGAATATCCTACGATACTCTCATACTGTCTTGCGAATTTGGATCAGAAAAGTGCTCCATTATGTAAGCTAATCTATCTTTCTTGAGTTTGTTATTTAAAAAAATAAATTGATGTTTAATTTTCAATAAGAAGACTGAAAAATTATGGAATATTTTATGCAGTGTGTTTGCTTACCTTTCCTTTCTAAAATGCTGCATCGTCTTTACTTCATTCATCTGTCCCTCTTCTCGACGTGAGAAGGGTTTTAAAAATATTTGTACAGTCTCTCTGGCAGGAGTGATGGAGTCTGCAGGTCTCTAACAAATTACGTTCCATCTTTCCATACCTCACCCCATCATCAGTTTTACCATTACGAAGAGCAGATATAAAATTAATTCGCCTTCGTATCGGACACATACGTTTCAAACATAGACATTTGTTTTTAAGTGAATTAAATCCATGGTGTGAAACGTGTGATGAACCATATAGCGTTCATCATATTTTAATTTCAGACAAAGATTTTAAAAACGAACGTTTATTTTTTTTTTTAAAACTGATATCTTAACATTATTTGATTTGTTGGGGAACTACCCATCAGAAACTTATTTGCCTTTTTAAGGTATATAGGGGAATAGGTTTTTATTATATTTAATTTGTTTTACATTTTTATTTGTATATTTATTTATACATATTTTTTTTCTTTTATAATTTTATATACTCTTAGAGTTTAATAGTATTATATACAAAGATTTTTGTTTTTTAAAAGATTTTAAAGTTGTTTGGGTTTAAAAAAATAAGTGCAAAATAAAAGTTTTAGTCTTGGAGCAACATGTCCATTTTTGGACCTTGCGCCATAAAACCCAACCAACCAACCAACTTTCCTTCTTATAAGTATGTTTTAAAAATATATATTGATTTTTTATCGTCGATAATGGACAAAGGATGAACAATTATGGAATATCTACGGTATTCTCATATTTTTTTGCAGTTTATATTAGAAAAGTTCTCCATTCTGAAAGCAAATGCACCTTCTTTTAGTATGTGCGTATGTTTTTTAAAAATAATTTATGAATATTCAGTCTTCGATAAGAATACTTAACAATTATAGAGTATTTTACAATACTCCTATACTTTCTTGCGAGCTAGGATCAGAAAAGGGCTCCATTATGTATTCTCATTTACTTTTCCTTACCTTGTTTTTTTTAAAGAAAATAAATTGAAATTTAATCTTTAATAAGAAGTCTGAATAATGGAATATCCACGCTCTATTACACATATTTGTGTATAAGCTTACATCTCCTACTTAACTAAATATTAAAAAATAATTTATGGATATTTTATCTTCCATAAGAACGATGAACAATTATAGAACACCTACGATACTCTGATATTTTTTTGCAGTTTGTATCAGAAAAGTGTTTTATTATTAAATTAACCTTTCTTTCTTAAGTAAGTTTTCAAAAAATAATTTATGCATATCAAATATTCTATTAGAAAACTGAGCAATTATGCAATATACTATGATACTCTCATTCTTTTTTGTGTGTTTGGATCAGAAAATTTGTCCTTTATGTAAGCTAATCTACCTTTCTTTAGTATGTTTTTAAGGAATATTTAGTCTTCAAAAAGGATTTATAGTAAAAACTTTATAGTAAAATTATTTTCTGATTTTTTTAGGAGAGATATTACAACACTTTACAGTCCTTCCTATGGCACCTGTTACACTTTTAATTATTTTTCACCGGAAGATCTTCATAACAATGAAAAACCCCGGATAAGCAGACATCCTGGAAGGAATGGGGGTAATAATATATTAATCTTAACTTATTGAGTTATTCTAAAATTCCACAGATAGTAAATGATAATTTAATAAAAAGATAGGAACGGAAAAATTTATATTTATTACATTATACATACCTATATAACTGTGACTCTCTTTCTTGACATGGCACGCTTTTAACGATTTCAAAATATGGTGGGAAAGAAAAAGGTAAGTTTAGAAATTGTTTTCTTATTTGTAATGCACTGTGTAAAATAATTGATGATAATAATTTTAAATATAAATAAAATAATAAAATAATATAATATGTACAAAAAAAAAAACAATACGTTCATGAAGGGATTCATTGTAAGGAATCCCTTCATAAACGCATTATTACTTTAATAATAAGGGTACTTTTCAGGAGAAATTTGAGCTATTTGTTTTTTGAATCAGAATTCACAATTCATGTCTAGAAGAGCACAATTTTTCAAGAGACAATTTGTATGGTAAGACTGGGACCCTGCTGTGCTTCGAAGGATAGATGTAGTCAACTAAGGCACTTGTCAATAGATTTTAATTCATGCTCAGTTGATTGATATTCATAGTCGGGTACCAGTGAGAAAACCACTCTTTTGTGCTCGAAATCAACTAAGGCACTTATCAACCCATAGTCAATTAAGGCACTTGTCAACAGATTTCAGTTCAAATTAGGCTCAGAGGATTGATATTCATAGTCGGGTGCACTCATTTTTGCCCAAAATCAACTGAGGCACTTGTCAACAAATTTCAGTTCAAACCATACTGTTTCATCATAAGATGAAACAGTATTGTTTGAGATCAGAGGATTCATATTGATAGTCAGGTACTTGTGAAAAAAACCTCTCATTTTTGCTCGAAATGCAAAAAAATCATTTGCAGTGGTGTCGGGTAAGAAGGCATCTGAGGATAGGGCCGTGGTGGCCTGGTTTGTTAGGGCGTCGTTCTCGCTACCAAAAGGGAATGAATTCGAAACCCGGATTAGCCGAAGATACGTCGTGTTCACTAATGGCGACTAGGGCACGTAAAATATGTCGGGTCGCAATGTCCTCCACGTTCCCATTCCATTGAGTGTTTGGAGCCAAGCTAAAGGTCTTCTCTGGTTTCAATCTCTAAATTGGAAGATTCAGATGGTGCTGCCATCTATGAGCCAAAAGTTATACTTCCTCCTTCGTATGAAAGTGCTCTATTCAAAAACGGAAGACGCTCTCTCTCTGATTTCATTCACCTAGTCTCTGATAGATGGGCTTGGTGTTGCCAAGTGTCATTAGTAACAACAAGAAGAACGGTTGATGTTGGTGGATGAATCTCATTGCATATTATTTTGTTCTGATAAAAGACATGTAATTTTGCGACAGCACCACGAAGCTTTGAAACCATTTTGTTTTACTGGTACTGTGCAAGACTTTGCCTTCCCTTGGAGTTTCTTCAAGATAAGAAATACTGGGAGATCTAATACACACTGAAAAAATTGCATTTTGACAGTGACGAATATTTCATGGAAAGTGATGTAATCATGCCAGGAGTAATATCAAAATTGATTCCATAAACTCCAACTTATTCCATTGCCATTTCAATGCTATAGAAAACTACTGGGATATTGATGAAAGGCACATTCGATTATCCTTTTCTTTTTCTATAAGACATAAAAAGCTACAGAGACAATGCGTGTATTACCTGGAGAATACATATATGCATTATAGAAGCATATCGACTCAATACCAACACGAATAAAAGCAATTATTCGTGTAAGAAGTGTTTCAGTAAAATATTTATCTTTGGTTTCTAATTAATTGGCCAGAATATGAAATGTATATTTCAAATGAATCATAGAAATTTAAAAGTTTGTGACCTTTTCATAGAAATTTTACAATTTTTTATAAATTTGTATAGAAAAAAAGCAGAGATAAGGCTTAAAATCAGTGTAAGTTATAATTGGTATATTATGTCTGAAATTAATTTTTAAATTATCATATATATACCGTATTTTTCCCCGTATAAGACGCACCGGCATATAAGACGCACCCAATTTTAAAGGAGGCAAATCTAGAAAAAAAAAGACTATGAACCAAATTCTGTAGTAAAATATTTTACATCAACTGTATAACGTGCACGATGACTCCCCGTAGAATTGTTTCTTTTGGAAATGTTTTCCTTTTAAAGATCAACATTTGCGGCAGTTTGGTACCATCTGCACAGCAGGACAGCACAACCGAGTAGTGGGTTTTCTCCTGCCCTGAGGTTTTTACGGTTATGCTTTTGGCTCCTTTGTTATCTACGGTTCTGTTAGATGGCACATCAAACGTTAGCGGAACTTCATCCATGTTCCCAATCTGTCTCATTTCAAAGTTATTCTTCTTCCTCGCATCAATAACAAACTTATGAAAAGACAGAATCCTTGATTCGTATACCTTGGCTTTTGTATTTGCCGTATAAGACGCAGGCACTTTTTCCCCCCGATTTTTAAGGAGAAAAAGTGCGTCTTATACGGCGAAAAATACGGTATATATATATATATATAACTTTTAAGCTGAACGTAGGGATTTACGTTAAATAAGCAATATGTCCAATATTCATTTTTATAAAATAAACAAGAAAGTTTATGCCGTTTTTTAATGACCCACAGAAAGTCCAGCCTATTGTTAGCCTTGGAAGTAATCACCTTTGGCATCCAGAAGCTTCTGTCAACGTGTCAGTTCTGCAATCCATTTGCAGTAAAACTCAGAAGGCTTTGGACTCAAAGAAGTCCGCAAGTGTTTGATGGAAGGCTGCTCCATAGCTGAAGGATTTTTCACCAGGATGTTTCACCAAGAAATGAAAAGGGCGGTAGTTTAACTGTGCAAGGTCAAGTGAGTAAAGAGGAGGGCGCAAAGTCTGCCAATCAAGTCGTATTCCTGGCCACCCGCCTGACATGACGCCTTGCATTATTGGCCTAGAACAATACTCTTTGCGATTAATTATTATCTGTGAGTGTGATAGTACTTCCTGGGGTTACAGTGCTATAATAATATAATTATCACAGCACTATTCCCAAACGTTTGATATATTCAGCGACTTGATGCAGTTGCTGATAAACCCATTTTGAAGCCATAAAGCAAAAAACATGAATTAAATCCTTTGATACGTCCATTTTGTTTTCGCTACTGTTGTTGTTGTTATTATCTTGTGACAGTAAGGCTGGCAGTATGGGGTGAGCTGCTCTACTTTTCCAACTGACCCATAATTTAGTGTGGAGTCTGATTTCCTCAGTACACACGTACATGCCGTAGGTATCCGTTTATAGGTAACCCTTCACCACTCATTTATACAAGGAGAGGACAAAGACAAGAGGAACCAGGATTCGAAACCAGGACCTCCCCACAAGTAGTCAGGCACGCTGAGCGCTGGATAGGGTGGGTGACCTTCACTACTGTATGAGTTATGATTGATGAATGTGGGTGGTGGACCTGCTTTATAATGACCGATATCCCTACTCTCGAATGACTAGTGTCTCAACAACATCATGCACTAATTTGCATACTTATTCTCATTTCATTGAATGGCAACGTGAAAATGGCAAGAACTTTTTCGTTTACCTTGTATATTTGTGTAGTGGGCTGTGTGAGATTTTTAAAATGTATTTTTATCAACGGTGTCCCACAGGGTTGCATTTGTATTTGCAATCTGAAAGGAAGAACATGATGCCACTCTTCTCGAAGCAGTTGGGAGCTCGGATCGTTGTGCACGATCCACGCAGTCTGCCCTTTTTGCGAGAGAGGGGATTCGAAATTCCTCACAACGCCATCTCTTCCATTAGCGTCCGCCTCACCCAAATCAGCCGACTCGGAGCGCCATGGGGAAGTTGTGCCACTGATGGAGACATCACCACTGCTGGTGACGTGACAATACCTTACAACCAAATAGTAAGTAGGTCTTTAAGGCTTTTTCTTCATCAATTGAATAATCATAGTTGAACATATTTATAAAATGAAAGTGCTATGAACCACACAGCTTTAGATATATTTAAGAATATTATTTAATTTATGCTATTTAATTAAAAATAATACTAAGCCATATTCCGAAAACTTACAATTGGAAAATATAACATTATTTTCTATTTAAGCTATGTAGCTTTCTTCAAGGCCTTTGTGGCCTGGTTGGTTAGGGCATCGTTCTCGTTACCAAATGGTGGTGAGTTCGAATCCCGGCATAGCCGAAGATCCGTCGTGTTCACTAAGGGTGACTGGGGCACGTAAAATATATCGGGTGCAATGTCCTCCATGTTTCCATTCAAATTAATACCTCTGGGGGTGGTTTGAGCCTGGCTATGGGTCTTCTCTGGTTTCAATCTCTAAACTAGAAGACTCAGATGGTGCTGCCATCTGTGAGCTTAAAATCGTACTTCCACAATCGTTTGGGGGTGCTCTATTCAAAAACTGAAGACGCTCTCTCGCTGACTTTATTCACGTAGTCTCTTGATGGGCGGCGTTGCCAAGTGTCATTAGAAACAAGAACAGCTTTCTTCAAAATGCTATTTTACAACACGAATTGAGGCATTTGAGAAGATTCAGTTATACTTGAATACATCTTTGACAATGTTTGAAAATACCTTTAGTAATGAGGCTTTTAAATACTGACACTTTTTATATTCGAGTTCTTATCTGAGCTATATGGGAAATAAATATGTACAATGTGCAGAAATAGTACATTTGCAAAAAGATCATTTACTTAACAAAATATTATTTGGTAATGTAGAATGAAGGATAGTTCCGGTACCAAAAATATATTTATTTATTATCAGAGGATGTCTGTTTTAAAAGAAGGAAAAGTGACCATTCTTTCTTGAAGCGAGAAGAGTTCCGGAGTGGAATAAATTATATCCTGGAATGATCAAGTTTATAGGGAATGGAAATGAGCGTTAATTGTTATAAAACTAATTAAAAATTACGAAATGAAAAATAGAATTTATTTTAAATTTGTAAGGTATAAAGTTTCATTACATTTCGAGCAATCGTTTCCAGTTCAACCATGGACAAAAATTCGGTAGACAAACAGATTAATGAATTCAT
The DNA here is from genome assembly GCA_026290005.1 of Latrodectus geometricus. Lineage (NCBI taxonomy): Eukaryota > Metazoa > Arthropoda > Arachnida > Araneae > Theridiidae > Latrodectus > Latrodectus geometricus. Next base: position 290,049 of record JAPDSC010066463.1, on the reverse strand, counting down.
TTACATAGATTAACAGATATTCTTATTTGTAAATTTTTCTAGCATTTAACGGGGTGGAGAAAACACGTATTTTACTAGTGGTTATCGGATTGGTATTCGCTCGTAAACGCAATAAGAATTCAAGCCTAGGGTTATTATATTCATCTGATTTAAGTGAAAATTAAAATATTCAATTTATATGCAATTTTCTGATAAATAACAAAGATCTAATGAAATGAAAATGTATCAAAAACCATGATACAATACATTGGTGATTATATGTAATTTGAATACAATTATTTTTAGTTATAATACAAATAACAGAGGACATAAAAACAAATAATGTGATATTTATTACTTGAATACATATTAATGACTTCGATATTCATGATATGTCCCATAGTTGCATGAAATTAGATTAAAAAAATGAAGGAAATATATATCTATTGTGAAAATTTTCGAATTAAATATTCTTGAAATTGTTCATTAATTTTTATCGTTTATAAATCTTATCAGTAGGATGATTTTCAGATAAGCCAATTATAGAAATTACAGGGCATGAAAATTACCATCTGTCAACCCTATTATTGTATCTACAAATGGCTGTATTGGGTCTGATAGGAAAAAGAGGCGTTTTTACAACAATGAAATTAGTAAATTTAATATCAACTGGGTTATTCAATGCAAATTGTAATTGTTCACTAAAGACAAATAGGGCACGTAATACAGGTAGTGATCACAATGTCCTTCAAATCAAACGATACCTAAGGATCTTCTTCTTGATCATTGTTTCCAAATTACGAGAATCCACCCACTTTTAGAGTTAGGATGACACATCCAAAAGATTCACATTAAACAACTTACAGTCATTTAATGAAGTCCTAACAAACTGCCCGAGGGTTTGAAATAAGTATAAATGTAGCTATAATGTACATTACATAAAATGTAGAGGTCAGTTTTTCCATAAATTGATGTCCTGAAAAAGTTTATGAAATTATGTAAGCTTACAATTTTACTTAACATTTTACTTCTAGGCATGCCAGCGAAAGTGTTCGAATAATATTATGTTTAAAAGATGTAAGTGCTACCATCGTCACTTCTTATCTGGAATCGTCACTCAGAGGACGACCAAACTTTGTGGCAGCGACAAAGGTAACTGTGATTGCATGAGTTTCAAACAATAATTTGTTATTTCAATTGCACTCTCGCTTAGTACTTGAAATATCAGTTCATTACAGACATCTGAAGACAGTGATATGAGAAATGAAGTTTTAGATTTATATTTTTGCTCATCAAATATTCACCCTCTCGAGTCCTGCTGACCACCTCACCGCGGCGAGGGGGTGGAACGGGTGATGTATGTCGGGAGAGTATGCTCCTGGAAGGGACACCCTACACGTCGTTCCATTTATGCTAAGCTGAAGACTTGAGGTGAAGGAACCAAAGCAGTCTTCTACCTTGGTGTTTCCATCTTGCCAAGGAATGAAGCATGAGACATTATGAGTCACAATTACTCATCAGAATACCGTGTGGTAATTGGGTTCGAAAGAATAGTTCCAACGTAGTGTTTGCGTGACGTAAAAGGCGACTTAAGAGGACACACAGTGTCGGGGGGGGGGGGAACTTGGTAAACTCTGGGGATTTAAAGAGGCGTGATCTTCCAGGTTGGAAATTAAGAATGAGGCTAACTTTCTCATTTTGTAAAAAATACTAGTTTCGAAAGTTATCTTATAAAATTCAGGATGGATTCATGGTCAAGGATTTGGAATAACCTAGGATTCTGCATTTGGAGTTCATGTGCAATAGGCCAAGGAAAAGGTGTCTTGATGATATCTTGAACGACTTTAAAACTTTAAAGATCTCCAACTGGAAATTTAAAGTCAGGGATACAGCTGTCAGTATCAATACAGAAGATACTTATCAGAAAAAAAATGAGCATCTTGCAGTTTTTATTCTTCAAGAATGTTGTATGTCATTGCAGATCTTGTTCTATAAAACCAATTTTCAGTTCGTATGAAATGTTTTTAATTATTAATTTTTTCATTATATACCTATATTTTTCAGCATTTTTACTTAATTTTCTACTTACACTGCCGGGAGCCATAAGTAACGTAGTGGCTTGGAGGTCGTATCTATCGGAATATTAAAGTCAAAAGTCACTATCTGTTTGCACAGAACGAACACCTGTTAGACAATAGTTGTGGATCTCGTTGCTTAAGATTCGTAACTGAAGGGAGCCAAGATTATCTTATTTGAAATTGAGCTTCCTAAAACTGATTGTAGATGTTATGAAGCTACAATCAAAACACTATAGCTACCAAGCTCAGATCACTTGGTAGTTACGGTATTTCTGCTTTTTGACCGATATATTTGCAAATACTCATTACAGAACATCTCTCTAAGCAAAACTCTTGGGAATTTTCCTATTATTAACACGTCACTTTTTAGCGACATGTGAATATTGGCCATTGTCTCTGAAAGTACTTTTTCTAAAAGCAACATGGAGTATATATGCAGATGTCTCACATTGATTGCTTGGTTATTTGTTTTATCAGGTCAAAACATTTTGCTCAGTCTTGTTTGTATTTGGATTTTAAGGATACAGATTCGACTTGAGCCGATGTTTTATTACAGCAAATGGGTATTTTAATTAAAATTATTATAGGACAGCTATCATTTATGGCCGTATTTACCAACCAAAGTTAAAGGAGGTTTCAGGGTAAAGGGCGAATTAAGCCATGAAACGTTATTCACCACGACAAAAACAGCGATTAACTCGCCTATATGGATCCCTAGAATAGCCCTACGATTTCAGAGTGTTAGCGCCGAGTCAGCAAACAATTGCGGACTTAAGCAATATGTTTGTTGACATTGATGTGCAAGATTGCTAGCCAATCAGAAGCCGTCTTACATGTCGTGTTCGGTTAATTCCAAAGTTGTTTTACACGGGGATTTCCCCGCTTCGTGAATAAGAATCGGTGAGTCATGTTAGAGTTGAGTTATATCCGAGATAGGCTACACTCAAGTTAACCCGTGTTTGGTGGATACGGCCGTTAGAGGACTTCAAGCCGTGATCATTCTTGCAAAAGTACTTTATGCACTTGATTCTTTTGGTTGTTTGCCTTTAATTGAATCTTTTCATTATCTGTAAAATTGAAGTTAGGTAAGGTGGAAGAAATGTCACATGAATTGCTTGAAAAAATCCACAATTTAAACATCAATACTGAATTTAATTATCTACTAATCATATAGGATTTATGATTCCTCAAAAAATAAAAACTCAAAGTCTGAACCATAAAATGAAAAAAATATTAATAATGGGTGATAAACAATATATGACAGAAATTAAATGTAAAGGAAAGATATAAGAAGGCACATTTTTGCAAGAAACGCAGCTTTATTAAAATTTGAATTTGTCAGTGGCTATTAAAATTATCGTTGGGTCCAAAGGACTACGTTTCGGGAAAGTCACTTATTCGTAAAATCGTGAGTGTTCGTAAAACAGAGATTCGTAAATACAAATATCTATAGTATTATTTAAAAGAATAAATTTATTTAATGAATATGTTTTCAGGAATATTTGCATTTTTTAATCCACTATATGCGGAAATTTTCAGTATAACTTTGTGTTCTTTCTAGGGGAACACACTTTTCTTTTGGAAATGTCAACCATGATAGAAAACAAATCTCTAACTCGCTCATCCAGCAATTTTCACACGCAAGAGTTTTTTTCTTTTCCGTTCCTTTTACTGTTTATCCAGTGAAATAACAATATTAGATGTTTAATTTAGGTTTTGTCCAACACATCTTGTAATACACTAAATCCCAGAACTGTTCTAATTTTACTATATTTGTCACTCTTTTCTAACCAGAAATGGCCGTAGGAAAAGGCTCAGTGATTGACAGAGTATATGTTCCTGATGATTTATCAGATTCTCAAAGTGATTTTAATTTTTTAGTGATATGGATTTTTCGTGGTGATAGGTATATATTTTTTTCTTAATACGAGGGTTACTCTGAAAATTTTGAGATACGCGCAGACGAGAACTTATAAAATAAAAATAACGGTTTAATTTTAAAATACAAAGTATTTTAACACAGAAGACGATTTTTTACTGACTTACTTCAACTTCTTTAGCGTAGAATAAATTTTAAACAGAAGAGAAAGTGGAGTTGACACGAGAACATTTTCGCGCTATGATTTTCTACGATTTTAAAGCAGGATTAAATCAAGAAGAATGCGTTCAACGGTTGCAATTAGCATTTGATGATGAATCTCCAGCTCGGGCTACTGTATTCAGATGGTTTAGGGAATTTAGAAGAGGTCGCAATTTTCTTCAGGATGAAGAACACACAGGAAAGCCGCCGTCGGCAGTAATCCCGTATAATGTGTCTGCCATACGAAAAATGTTAATGGATGATAATCGCTGTACCTATCAAATGATACAGAAGGAACTTAACATCGGATCCGCAGCCATACACAAAATCATTCATGAAGAATTGCATATGAAAAAAGTAGTTTGCTGTAGAGTTCCCCATAATCTAACTGAACACCAAAAAGAGGAGCGTGTCAGAATCAATAAAGAAACTCTTAAATTACTAAATGATGGTGGCCACCGCATCATTTCTAAAATATTAACAGGTGATGAAACATACATACCTTTTTTTGACGTTTCAACACGTCAAGAAAGCAAAGTACGGGTCTTTGAAGATGATCCCATGCCGACAATGGGGAAAAAAAAAAAAAAAAAAAAAAAAAAAAAAAAAAAAAAAAAAAA
>JAPDSC010066463.1:247908-269171 GCA_026290005.1 Latrodectus geometricus | reverse complement strand
ATATATATATATATATATATATATATATATATATATATATATATATACTACTGGCCACTAAAATTGCTACACCAGGAAGAAATGCAGATAACAAAATAATAATTATTGGACAAATATATTATAATAAAAATAACAAGTTTCAATAAACAAGTTTAAATTTTCAAAAAATTTGGCCGGATAGATCCTGAGAAATCAGTATCCAGAACAACCACCTCTGGCAGTAATAACAGCAGTTATACGCCTGGGCATTGAGTCAAACAGAGATTGGATTGCATGTACAGGTACAGATGCCCATGCAGCTTCAACACAATGCCACAATGATTGGGGTTTGGTGATGAGCCAGTCGCTCGGCAACCATTGACCAGACGTTTTCTATTGGTGAAAGATCTGGAGAACGTGTTGGCCAGGGCAACATCCGAACATGTTCCCTATCAAGGAAGGTCCGTACAATGCTGGCAACTTGCGGTCGGGCATTATCCTGCTGAAGCGTAGGGTTTCGCAGGGCTCGAATAAAGGGTAGAGCCACGGGTCGTAACACAACAGAAATGTAACGTGCACTGTTCAAAGCACCGTCAATGCGAACAAGAGGTGACCGAGACATGTATCCAGTGGCACCCCATACCATCACGCCAGGTGATGGGCCAGTATGAAGATGACGAATGCACGCTGCCAGTGTGCGTTCATCACGATGCCGCCAAACATGGATCCGACCATCATGTTGCTGTACATAGAACCTGGATTCATCTGAAAAGATGACGTCTCGCAATTCGTGCGCCCAGGTTCGTCGTTGACCACACCATTGAAGGCGCTCTTGTCTATGACGCAGTGTCAAGTGAAGCCGAAGCCATGGTCTCCGAGCTGAGAGTTCATGATGCTGAAAAACGTCGTCGAACTGTTCGTGCAGACACTTGTTGTCTTCCAAACGACCCCGTTTCTTGACTCACGGCTCGTGACGTGGATGCATGATCCATTACGGCCATGCGGATAATATTCCTGTCTTCTCGGCTGCTAGTGATAGGTGGCCGTTGTGATCCCGCATGGCATTCCATATTACCGTCCTGAGCCCATCGATTCCATATTCTGCTAACCGTCATTGGACCGACGCGAGCAGATATACTGCGATAAGATAAACCGCAATCCCGGTACGATACCATTTGACCTTTATCAAAGTCAGAAACGTGCTGGTACGCATTTCTCCTTCTTACACGAGGCATCACAACAACTTTTCACCAGGCAACAACGTTCAAATGCAATTTGTGTATGAAGAACCGGCTGAACAATTTCCTCATTTAAACACAATGTAGGTGTCGCTTCTGGCGCCTGCTTTGTCTGAATGCGCTGAAAAGCTCATCATTTGCATATCACAGTACCTTCTTCCTTTCGTATAAATTTCACGTCTGTAGCATGTCGCCTTCTTGGTGTAGCAATTTTAATAGCCAGTAGTATATATATATATATATTAATAGCTCTTTATATATATAAATATATATATATATATATATATATATATATATTGCTGTGTTAAATATAAATTAAAATAACAAAAATAAAACATTTATTCATTGAAACTAAATGAGCTGACTTTAAATAAAATGATGCTTTCAGATTTCAAATCTGACAAATAAAGCCTCTTTAATAAATTTTCCCATTTATTGAGCTGTACTTAGTCTAGGAAAGTTACTTGACTTGAAAAGCCACATGATGGTACAGAAAATTCACGTGACTGTTTTCCACCCATTATACAGATTAAATCTTGTTCTATATAGTAAAGAAATTACATAGAAAAACATTACGAATCGAAATTTTTTGTCAAGTGCCAGTCAGATTGGCAGTTTGGGTGAGCTGCTCCACTTTTTCAACTGAACCACTATTGGGTGTGGAGTCCGATTTCCTCCGTACACACATGCCATAGGTACCCGTTTATAGGGTAAGCAACCATTCATACTCTATTTATACAAGGGAAGGACAAAGATAGGAGATAGAGAAAGTACAGCCTTGCCCGAACTGGGATTCGAACTCACACCACCCTGTCCGCAGTCAGGTAAGCTAACCACTAGGTAGAGTAGGCGGCTTTGAACCCAATAAATCATAATTATTGTACTTAAAACCATTATTTATTCTATTCTCATTTTACGTGAAAGGAAAAGCAGATACACAAAAAGTATATAACGTATACATATATTTTCATAAGAATGAAAAAATGAACATGCTCTCAAATTTTAATATAAGTGATATTAACTAAACAAACACTTTCAAATAAGTTATTTTAATATGTAAAAATCAAATATATAAATGGGAAATAAATAATAAAATCTAATTGCAAATATATTAGTAAAATTAAAATGGAAAAGTAATAAAAAATAATAAATCATAATAAAATAGATGATTGATAAATGTGATCCATCAATCAATTACGAAAAAATTGATAAATGCAATAAATTTTTATGTGTTTACAAATCGTTAGGACTGAAAACCTGATTATTGGAAAAAAATGCCTCAAAAAACTTTTCGACAAAAATAAATAAATAAATAAATACAAATAAAAAAATAATAATTTAAGATAGAAAATAAATAAATATCTTAACGACATGATTAATGTTATATTTACTTGATTTATCTAGATGTCTATAAATATGTAGAAGAGTAATTTATATATATATATATTACTCCATGTGCTTTATATAATAATATGTATTTTACAACAGCACGAAATTACTTAGAATATGGAGAGAGTTTGTCCTATTATTTTTACACTATGAAGAATGTCTTTGCTGCATTTAAAAATATTTCACTCAGTGTTTGCATGTTAACGAAAAGGTATTACAAATTCATACCGAGTTTCTTCAGTAACTTCTTTATTTGATTGATTATGTTAGCGTAATTCATTATTACTGGAAGTTTTTTCCGGTCATATATACCATTCACAACCCATTTATACAAGTAAAGAACAAATGCTGGAGAGAGATAGAAAGATTCGAACCCAGGACACCTAAATTCACAGTCGGACACTCTGACCAGGGCAGATCCAAGATTAAAACACTAATTAATTAAAGACTTTGTAGTATAGATTTAAATATTAATAATTAATTAATAATTTATGTCCAATATTTTACTAAAATGAAAGATTTTTCATTTAACAAAACAATTTTTTATAAATTATTTAATCTTTCATAAGTTACGCAAATAGTCTCATTTGTAAGTTTAGTTCATTTGAATTCAGTTTGAAGTCAACTGATTCAATCTAAATTCAACATTGAATCAGTTTGAAATCAATTACAAACAATTAAACTCAGCCTTTCACCCGTTCAGTGGGTCGATAAAACTGAGCACCAAGCATGTTTAGAAACTAAACAATGGTGGTTTCGCGTTAGGCTGGCCACCTAGCAGGGGCATATATTTCTCAACCCTGGTCCCTTGATCATGGAAACAGATATAGGCATTTAGGCTTCGGCCCCCATGGAGACTGTCGTGAAACAAATTTTAATTTTTTTAAATATTAAAAGCTCAAATGATTTTTCATAAAGACACCAAGTTTACTTTTGCCTATGTGCCTATGTAAATTACTCTTATGTAATGCGTGGATAGACCTGAAATATTAGAGATAAATTTGGATTTTTTAATGTTTTACGTAATTTTATGGTTGTTTAATGCAAATAGAAATACATTTCAATGGGGGATTTTCAAAATATTAACTGCTACAAGTCATACATTTTCCATCGACTTGAAGGAAAAAAGAACGCTTATAACTATAGGAATTTCATTTGCGAAGGATTTAAAATGGCGTCTACGTAAGTTTCTTTCTAGAATAAATGAGTCAGAAGTGTAAAAAGGGATCTGTTCAAGAAACTTAACTATCAATATTTATTTGCAATTCTCCAGCCTTTGCCAAAGAATTTCAGAAGTGCACCAATTAGCTGGGTTTTTGTTGAGGCTGTGGGGGCCTAGCTGGTTAAGACGAGATTCGATATGTCGGATAATAATGAGTTCGTCAATATGTCGTAATAATCAGCTGCCGTTGGCCAATAAAACATTAACCCAGCGCAGTCAAAAAGGTGCAATAAGCAATCTGTTTTAATATACACAGCAAATTACGTAAATAAATAGTTATTAACGTATTCTTAAACAATAGCAAATTACGAAATTTCTACATTAATAGGTAATTTAAAGTTAATTCCTGTTTATACAATTTTTTGGAATAGGTATTAATAAAAAATAATCCACTATTCTAATAACACACAGAATTTATATTCGCAATCACAGTGAATTAAGTAACTAATACTTTGTTATATTTATGAAAATATAACATTAATAGCACTAAAACACAATACTGAGTCGCTACATTTTTTGAAACGTAGACAGAATATGTAAACGCACACACTGACACATTTAATAAATTTGCTATGTTTAACTAGAAGATACATTTGCTAACTACATAGATTTATCGGATTAATTTACATCTCCAAGTTGCTGAATCTTAGCCAAAATATGTTACCCATGCGTTAGAATTTCCATCTGGAGTCGACTTTTGGGGCTCTATCTTGAGACACTAATCAAAGTATCAATTAGCGAACGTTGCTATCGGTCTCCGAATCACAAGCCTGGTTCATTCACATATGCTGATCATTGGCAACGAAGGCTAGAACTGGCTTGCTTGTACCACAACTGAACGTCACAGGGCGGCGACAGGTAGTTTTTTCTGATGAATCACGTTTTATGCTCCATCTGTCGGAAGGAGCATAAAACACACTCATTCTGCAACCACTGCAGGAAGGTAGAATGCGGGAGTATTATGGTCTAGGGAGTGTTTCTCTTGTTTCACTCATAACTGTAGAAGGCACAATGGATCATTAGATGTACACATCTGCCCTTGAAAATCAGGTCCACTCCTATTATGCGCATTATTTAGCCTGAGGATAATGGCATCAACCAGCAGGACAATGAGAGGTCTGACAGTGTATGTGCGTGGTTCGAAGTGTAACCGAATGAGTTGAGCGTTGTCCTCAGGATTGACTTACCAGACTAAAACTCATTCGGAAATCTGGGTGATCATCTCAATCAAGTTGTTCTCGGCATGGACCTTCCCTCGTGTAATCTAACGCAACCTAGCCACGGAAATGGAGTAGGCATAGCTCAATATAGCAATTAATACATTCAGAAATCTAATTGAATCTCTTCCTGCCATCTCACAGGTCCTCTCTGAGAAAGATGGTTATTATGGCTTTTGACAGATTGTCAAATTAATGTAAATGAACTGTGTAGTTTTAGTCTTCATTACTTTAATTAAATTTCCGGTGAAGTTCTATCAAATATTTTAAACTGCTTTATTTACTACAATTTCATTTGGCTCTCATTAGGTTAAAATATTACAATGCATTATGGGTAGCTATTTTTGCCTACCGAAGTATTAAACACGGCTTTATCATTTCAAACTACAGTTAAGATGCGAGGTTGACATATGAAATAGATATATCTCTTCCTAATTTTTACATTATATTAATGAAGGGACATCAAATCTTCTTTAAGTCTAAATTGCACAAGTCCTCTCGATACGATAGTCTTCAGTTGGTCCATCATTTGGGTCATCGAGTGGGATTATATTAAAAGAATCCAAGGAACTGTGATGCGGTCCTTTCCCTTAAGCATGAACATTTCAGTCGGTGTGGGCGCTTTGGAGTTTTCCGAGTTTCTTCCCTTGCCAAAAGGGAATTTGGGCCATTATCTATAAAAAGTCTTACCGGAAAGCAACAAGCCATAGATACTAATTTGTTTTACTACAGTTTTCTACCCTTAAGCAGTCCATTGTGCCGTGTCACAATAATTGGGAAAACGCATATTAGAATGGAACATTTCTGCATGTATACGGAACCAAACAATTGCAGTGAGCTATTCATGAAGGTCTTAGTCAGGGTGGATGTTTGGGAAATTTCCAAGTCATTTTGCATTATGTAAATTCATGATGATAAAAAATGTCTTAATGACCAAATGCATTTATATTCTTTTCACTGAATAACATTCATTAATATTATTATTAAAAATTAAGTTTTTCAATTGTGTATCAGTAATTTTATATAGGTTTTAAATTTCGTATATGTGGATAAGGTATATCTGATTATAACATGTTTTACTACTTGAAAATAGCACTATTTCATTATTTTGTAATAAAATATAAAAGTTTTTGTCAACTCATGTTTTCGAAACATATTTTAGCGGTTATTTTGGTATAAAAGTGAAAAATCAATTTAGTAAAACTTACAAAAACTAAAACCCGTGAAAAAAAGTTTGAAAATTTAGTTTGGCAATACATATTAATACTTAAACGAAACAACTTTTAAATGAGATGTGATGGTATCTTATTGATAATAATTTCTCAAACTAATCGTGACCAAAGGCTTTTAACAGAAGTAATTTACGAACAAAGAATAGAATTGAATTCTAATCATTTCGCATGCAGAAAGGCGCCAATAGTTTGTGGAATGGTTGCAGGCTAATTATAAAGGACATTTTGAATGATGATTAGCTTCTACTTGTTTAGTTCAGAAAGATCACCGTCAAAATCGAAATGAAGATCACTTTTTTTTAGACTGTTGCGTGTCTTTGTGCATTGTATTGGTTGCATGGAAATCGTTTTGTCTCAGACCGTCTGTGGTGAAAGGTTATCGATTGGTCATCACAGAAAATTGAGAACAGGTGTTATTGAGATTTATAACAATAAATTTGAATGAAAAGGAACTGAAATATCTACTCGGAAATATAAACAATTCTCACATTATTTGAGAGACTCGTAATCATTTTTACACCCGAGTTTAAAATTGAACGTGAAAGCATAATCTGACGCTAAAACCTTTGGAAGTTACAGTTAGTAAAATATTTGTGCAATGCTTCTCTCAAGGAATTTCATTTTCGATTCCTTGCAATGATCTTTAAATCTTAATCTAAGAAAATAATAGTATGCCTTTATGCTGTAGAAATATTAGTGGTAAGTTCTTTCTTATTTTAGTATTAGGTTAATTTTATAAAGATAATTTACGAAACTTTATTCATTAATTTACTTTTACTGAACTGACTTCATATTTGCCATTCTAATTTATATAGTTATAATTTTTCTCGGAAATACAGAGGCAGATGTATTTTAATATTAATAATATGATATAATCTACAATTATTTTAATTATAAATGTTGAATAAGTCTCGCTTTTATGTCAGGAAATAAATTGTTTTATTAAACGGAAAATAATAATTTGAAAAAATAGTTTTGAATTTTCTAAATTTTCATATTATTTAAATATATTGTATAAATGATTTTAAACTATTAAATTTATTTTTTAAAAATTATATACTTATTTCTTACTGCTTAATTTTTTTCTGAATTTAATTCAAAATCTAATAATTAATCATATTTTGAAATTATTAAATATAAAGTTTATTTTTTTAAAAATGTTTGTTCTATAATACTCCACAAAAAGTTAGATGAAATACTCTAAACGTAGAGTAAATTTAACAAAAAGTTTTATAAATATTAGGTCTATTATTTTACAGATAAAGAATTTGAAATTTATTTAAATTTACATGAATAAATTTATTCATACATTTGTGCTTTTAATTTATTATTGATTCTGAACTTAGTAATATTTAAATTTTTTTTTTTAGTATTTCTCTTAATTATAAATGTGTTTATCTTAAATGTTTTACGTTTTCTTGACATTTTAAATAGTTTTACGGCTTATAAATTTACATGAAAATTCAGAGCATAAATATAGTAAAGTTAATTAATTAATAAAAGAATTACTATCATATTTTTTGTAAAAATGCTATTATAAATATCTTGTATTCCAAATGCTTGAATACAAAAAAGATTTTTTTCAGTAGATTTGACCTATATATATATTTCAAGGATACAATTTTATAAATTTACGATTACAGATAGACATTAATTTTTAGACATATTTCTGTGTATGAATCTTAGCCATTGAAAATATCTTCTGCAACATTTCAGTGCAAAGAGAAACAAATGTAAAAAATATTCAGTGCTAGCAAACGGAAAAATTTAAAAAACGTAGAAATCTTAAAAAAAAAATTTTTTTTTTGACAAATTTATCAAATGCTTAAAATGGCTATGTTAACATAATTTGTGCCATAAACATATGTTGCTCTCTGTCAAGTTTGTTGAGGAAATATTGCAGTTAACTGTTTAAAGGAAATTAATATTTTTTTAATTTGGTAATTTGATATTTAACTTCAAACTGAGTGGCGAATAGTGAGCGCTCTGTCCTTCAGTTCGACAGTTGATTGATTTGTGTTTCATTTATCAAGTTTATACGAGGGCCACTCTGAAATTTTTGAGATACAATTAGGTTTTTAAAGTTATACTTACAAAGTTTTAGATGTGTTCAAAGTAGTTTCCTCCAGCATCCATGCACTTTTGAAGACGAATTTTCCACAGATTGAATGCCTCAAGCCATTCATTTCTTGGAAAAGATGGAAAAAATGCATTTATAACCACATCAATCTCTTCTTCTGAATGAAAACGACGTCCACGTAAGTTCTTTTTTAGATTAAAGAATAACCAAAAGTCGCACATAGCTAGATCAGGTGAATACGGTGGATGTTCGATCACTTTAATTTGCTTTTGTTTAAGAAACTCAACTGTTATTTCAGCTGTATGTGAAGATGCATTATCATGGTGAAGCATTAGCCCCCAAACATTCAGCTCTTGTAGAATTTCTGGAAGACATTTAGTGGTATACCAGTTTTCTGTTACTGTCTTCTGTCCTTCCAACTTGATGGCTTTGACCAATCCCGTACTTCTGAAGAAAATGGCATACATCACTTTTTTCAGTGCGCGTTGTTTTTTCAACATTGTCGGCGTGGGATCATCTTCAAAGACCCATACTTTGCTTTCTTGACGTGTTGCAACGTCAAAAAACAGTATGTACGTTTCATCCCCTGTTACAATTTTAGAAATGATGCGGTGGCCACCATCATTTAGCAATTTAAGAGTTTCTTTATTGATTCTGACAAGCTTCTCCTTTTGGTGCTCAGTTTGATTATGGGGAACCCAACGGCAAATTACTTTTTTCATATGTAATTCTTTATGAATGGTTTTGTGTATGGCTGCGGATCCAATGTTAAGTTCCTTTTGTATTGTTTGATAGGTACAGCGATTATCATCCCTCAACATTTTTCGTATGGCAGACACATTATCCGGGATTACTGCCGACGGCGGCCTTCCTGTGTGTTCTCCACCATGAAGAAAATTGGGACCTCTTCTAAATTCTCTAAACCATCTGAATATAGTAGCACGAGCTGGAGATTCATCACCAAATGCTAATTGCAACCGTTGAACGCATTCTTCTTGATTTAATCCTGCTTTAAAATCGTAGAAAATCATAGCGCGAAAACGTTCTTGCGTCAACTCCATTTTCTCTTCGGTTTAAAATTTATTCTTCGCTAAAGAAGTCGAAGTAAGTCATTAAAAAATCATCTTCTGTGTTAAAATACTTTGTATTTTAAAATTAAACCGTCATTTTTATTTTGTAAATTCTCGTCTGCTCGTATCTCAAAAATTTCAGAGTAACCCTCATATTTGTAGTGGTTTAAAAACCACTTTAAGTAACCGCCAAAATCTTTGCCAACGTATCAAAAAAGACTAGAAAAAACCCTTCCCTCCTTTGAAAATTTGGCGTTGACAATGGATTTGTTGTAAAAGGTGAGAATTGAAGATGAAACATTGGAGTGGATACAACCCTCTTTGGTCAAAATATCAACTCTGTCGAAGAGTGATGGGATCCACAAAAAATGAACATATTGTGGAACTCTGTAATAAGTCTGAGGACAATAAGAATGCTTGTTTCGTCGCCAATTGTGGAGGTGTTGGAAGGAGGATAAAGAAAATTTCGTCACGGGAATTAAAAATTTGCTGCTATAGCTTTTTTATACTAATATTTCCAATCTTTGCAGGATGAAATTTCATAAGAGATCTCAATTTCCGTTGACTTTTTTCAGTCCCGCTGGATTCTCGTTTGATACAGAATCAAACAGGACACAAGTCATCGCCAATTGCTTATCAATGAAGCAACTGTTCTTGCCAAATTTCGTTCTTCTTAAGGTTGGCCTTCCATATAAAAGAATTATCAAGTCATCTTGGACTTACTAACGCATTTCTAATTGCAGGGAATATCTTGAGTTTCAAAAATCTTGCAATAATCTAATTTCACGTATTTTGGTTTTCTGTTAAACTTTGTCCATGTTTTTGAAATCTATTTTTTTAAGAATTAAAATCTTTGGATATTGTTTCGTGAATCAAAAATTGCCGCAATTTCTAGGCAATTAATTTTATAGCCTATAAATTCTGTTTTGAATTAGCTATTTTTTACACTTCGTTATTCCATTCTTTTTATTTAATTTTATATGCAAAATAAAATCTAGTTGGTACATATAAAAATAAATAAGAAACTGATCCCTCACTTGAAATTTTTATGCGTATTTTATTTATTAACTAAAACCTGCATTCTCTAAAATGATTTCACTGCAAAATGCTATTAACAAGGAAAGATTAATTATATATTCCTTAAAAATGTATAAGAAATCAGCATTATAAATACATTTTTGGGGTTTCACTAACGTAAAAAGAAAAATGTTGCATATTTTTTAATGATTTTTAAATTATTATAATTACTTTTAATATGAATATTACCCCTTACTTGTGATAAATAGTTATTTGAAATATAAATAGTTATTTAAAAGAAATTCCTGATGCTTTAAAAAAAAAACATTTTTTAATTACAGGTTTTCTTTTTGAATTATGGATTGAAAAAGTTGTTAATTATCTTTTCTTGTAGAAAAATTCAGCATTACAGAACCTTAAGGAAGTTTCAATAAATTTATATTGTTGACAAATTTCATATCAGCAGAAACACTGATTTATTAAACATCTTTTATCGTAACCTACCTATTTTTTATAATCGATTCATGTGATTTAAAATAAATTTAAATTTGACACTATGTGCTTATGTATTTATATATTACAAATGTCCAGATAGTTGGTTCTTTCAATATTATCTCCTGATATTTTGGAATATTCAGAAGTGATGGTTTCGGATTTGATCGTAGTGGGGATGCCATCGTGACGTAAAGTGGGTGGATTTTCGTAATTTAGAAGCAGGGACCAAGTAAAAGACCGATGATCTATCATCTCAAAAGATATCATTTCACATTACGACTGCATCATATTTTACGAGTTCCAAACACCTTCTGCGAACACGACGGATCTTCGTTTGGTTTGGGATTCGAACTCATTACCTTTCGATAAGGAGAAAGACATTACATAACCAACCAGATCACCACGATCTAGACAAAAATAAATCAATACAAGAAGAATTATAATTCTTTTAATTAATTTAAATGAAAAATTTTCAAAAATACAATTCTTAGACTTGTTAAATTTCACAGATTTGAATAACTGATGTTCCTTTGTTTTTTAAAAAAATTGGTAGCATTAAAACTAAGTGAGGAGTGGAAACTAAACTGAAGCAAAGCGTTTTCTATTCCCCAGATGTATCAACAAGAAATGAAGTTGGAAAGTATCACCAAATCTTTTGTTCTACATAATCTCTCTGCAGCTGGGGTGTCCTATATTTTTAAGTCTAAATCCTCGATTCGGCGATTGGTATGGTTCGTCATGGTTGCCATTTGCATGGTTTTCATGGCCTACATGACAACAAATGTCATTCTAGAATACCTCAGCTACCCAAAGATGAGCATAAAAGAAGTAAGCATTTTTAATTTTTCCTATCTTGTGAGGCTTAAGGAATATTATGTACATTTGTATGATGTGCACAGGGTGTCACAAAAGGTCATTTACAAATGGCATGTGTGTCAGATGACCAGGAATCAGAATTACATAGGAACAGGTGTCAGTAAACTCGATTGTGATCCTCTTGATGCTAATAAGCGCTTGCAAAAAGCAAGCATGGGTAGATGGATAATAGCATCGTGGACACTTCAGGGAAAGGATGAATCAGCCTTACTTCAAAACGCTCCAGGAAAACCGGAGACTTCCATTTCGAATTGTACCCTAAATTCTTGATGGATACCCGGAGTAGGGATATTCGTAGGGAAAGTTGTAAACGAATTTAAGGCACCCATTCTTAATTATCTTGTCATGGACATCGAAGTTTCTCAAGAAAGGCATTCTTAATGAGATTCTGGTTTATTAATCTTCATTGCTATGGCAATGGGGGGCTATATTGTTGGCTATGGGGGGCTATGAATGTTGGGGGCAACTTGTGCTCCATCGACGGTATAGAAAGAACAATGATGTTGGTAACATAGGAGAAAATATAAAAAAAATCTTGCTTGATAAAAAGAAGTTCACAGAAAATGGTTCGAATTCCTAGTTGAAAAAAACGTTTTTTCCTTCTTTTGTGAGAGTTTTTTCTCCTTCTTTGTTTCTTTCTTTTTTGATTTGTTAGGAATCTTGGCCGTGTGCGCTTGCCGGTCTGGCATCATCCTTTGGTTTGCTTTCAAGGAGAAATGGAAAGATTATATGGAAGAAATGTACTGCGAGTTTAGTATGTTTGGAAGCATGCGATATGGAAGGGCCAAATGCTACCTCCACTGATGGCACTCCTTTCTGTCACAGCTATTTTGCCCCATCCTTCCCTGGAGAGGGGTTGCCTCACAAACTAGAACATTTCAAATTCTGCACTCCATTCATTTCGTATACCAAAAATCTTCAAATGTTTCACGCCTAATTAAAATCTAGAACTGCTCTTTCATTAAGCTCTCCGAATATTTACAGCGAACCAGATAAAATCACTCTAAATCAAGAAAAAACAATAGAGAAAAAATTTCTCAATTTAGGAATTTAAAACAAATGTAATGGAATTGTTTATACTCACCGCAGTAAACTCAAAAACGTCAATATCGAAAAAAATATGGTATTTCTTTCTGTGACTTGTTCTATATACATACTTAGAAGAGACTTGAGATATCTGACAAACAATTAAAAGTTTAATAATCAGCAAAGAAAAATTTTCAATACCTTTAATAAAGATTTCATTTGTTTTGTCTACCTTGAAACATAATTTCTTAACTACTGGTCTTCCAAGTTCATGTCTGAGTGTATTTTATAATTATTCACTACCTAAAAATTGTTCACTGCTTAAGATTGCAAAATTGACAGACATGAATTACGTGTAAGGAGTTGTGGATGGCAATGGACAAGCGTGTATTGACAAGGGTTCTCGAACCGACGTGCACCCGACCATAGGTTGTTCGGACAATTACATCATCGATTGCAGGAGGCAGTATCAGGAGCCACATCGGCCAGCAAGGTACGATACGAACAGCAGACACATTTAGATGGAATCCCAGTACAAATATCCACTTCGCTGTAAGGTGTTGATCGGATTATGCGAATACTGCAGAAAGATCGGTAACTCCTATGGAGGGTAAATACAGATTATTCCTATGTGGCATTCGAACAGTAAATAATCTCCCAATTTCCATCATGGATATTGATGATGAAGTATTTCGGATATTGTTAGAAACAACGATACGCCTCTGCATGTGGTTCCATTGCTGTTGGATTGTCAGAGGCAGTCATGTACCTTTGCGACATGATAGCCTGAACTAAGCATCTTGCATTTTCCCCTCTTGGAGTACTTTATGTTTGTGATGTAAGACACATTGTTCCATCGGAAAGAGATCTCATGGCATTTATTGTTGAAAGGGTAAATGTGTCTGGAAAAATCCAGGGCAATTCAAATTATGCATGCATTGCATCTGATGGGATCAATTTTAAGTACTTATTATGGGTTTAATTTCTAATTGGTACTTTTACGTTGTAAAATAAAGTTTTTACTGTTTATTGTATTTTGTTTACTTGGCAGTCACAATATAATTTCACTGTTTGATCCCGTTTCCGATCTCCATATTCCTGTGTAATTTCTGACTTCTCAGAAGATGACACAACCATACGTGCTGTTTGGATATGACTTTTTGTGACACTCATATATATATATATATATATATATATATATATGTATGTATGTATGTATACACTACTGGCCATTAAAATTGCTACACCAGGAAGAAATGCAGATAACAAAATGATATTTATGGGACAAATATATTATACTAGAAATAACAAGTGATTAAATTTTCATTTTTCGCTCGGCAACCATTGACCAGACGTTTTCTATTGCTGAAAGTTCTGGAAAACTTGCTGGCCAGGGCAACAGCCGAACATGTTCCGTATCAAGGAAGGTCCATACAATACCGACAACATGCGGTCGGGCATTATCTTGCTGAAACGTAGGGTTTCGCAGGGCTCGAATAAAGGGTAGAGCCACGGGTCATAACACACCAGAAATGTAACGTGCACTGTTCAAAGCACCGTCAATGCGAACAAGAGGTGACCGAGACGTGTATCCAATGGCACCCCATACCATCACGCCAGGTAATGGGCCAGTATGATGATGACGAATGCACGCTGCCAGTGTGGGTTCACCACGATGCCGCCAAACACGGATGCGACCAACATTATGCTGTACATAGAACCTGGATTCATCTGAAAAGATGACGTCTCGCCATTCGTGCACCCAGGTTCATCGTTGATCACACCATTGAAGGCGCTCTTGTGTATGACGCAGCGTCAAGGGAAGCCGCAGCCATGGTCTCCGAGCTGAGAGTCCATGCTGCTGCAAACACCGTCGAACTGTTCGTGCAGACACTTGTTGTCTTCAAAACGATCCCGTTTCTTGACTCACGGCTCATGACGTGGTTGCACGATCCATTACGGCCATGCGGATAATATGCCTGTCTTCTCGGCTGCTAGTGATAGGTGGCCGTTGAGATCCCGCATGGCGTTCCGTATTACCGCCCTGAACCCATCGATTCCATATTCTGTTAACAGTCATTGGATCTTGACCGACGCGAGCAGCAATACTGCGATAAGATAAACCGCAATCCCGGTACGCTATAATTCGACCTTTATCAAAGTCAGAAAAGTTTCTCCTTCTTACAGGAGGCATCACAACAACTTTTCACCAGGCAACAACGTTCAAATGCAATTTGTGTATGAGGAACCGGCTGAACAATTTCCACATTTAAACACAATGTAGGTGTCGCTACTGGCGCCTGCTTTGTCTGAATGCGCTGAAAAGCTAATCATTTGCATATCACAGCATCTTCTTCCTTTCGTTTAAAATTTCACGTCTGTAGCATGTCGCCTTCTTGGTGTAGCAATTTTAATGGCCAGTAGTGTATATAAGGTACAGTTCTAAAATCAATACCACTAATAAGCATTATAATCAACTGCACAAAATTAGACAAACACTCTTTTCTGAAAGGCACGAAGGAAAAAGATCTATATATTTTTGTGCTATTCCCCCGAAAAGTATCAATGATGAGGCTAGAATATATAAAAAATTATATCATGAAAATATAAAAATAATACAAGAAACAATTTATATCTTAGTTATATTTATTTATATTTTAGGTACGCCTACTTCTACTTTCGCTACTTTTGATCTGCTTGGTTGCCAAATATAAAGAGTGATTCTAAACTGTTTTTACAAATTAAGAGGAATGATAGTACCGATCCAGACAAGCAATAATTACATAGGAACGTAGGGCCACTTTGAGAGGCAGAAAGAATTAATTATCTCCTGAGCATATAACAGTGTGGGTGAGCATTAGAGTGGAATAGTATTAAAAAATTCGCAATCATATTTATTGTTACCGAAAACCTCATAGCAAATGCTCAAAATGGCGATCACGTGTGTCGTGGTTATTCGGACGATGTTATCCAAATAGTACAGAAACGATTATATTGTGCCGTGTTAAAAGGTCTACTCTGATTGGCTTTCTATCCAATTATGATTTCTAACAAATACGAGTAAAATGCTTCTCTGTGGAAATTTGCTTACGGTAAATTCGTGGTTGGTTCTTGATGCACGTATCTACTTTCTTCCTCTCAGAGTGGAATGTAATTATTACTTGTATGGGTCATTACCATCACCTTTTTGAATTTGTAAAAACAATTTAAAATCACCTTGTATATTTGTTTGTGTTGCAATTTGCGATTTACTTTCACTTGCTTTTTAGTTATAATGTAGTTAAGTATTTTACTTTGCAAGATTAAAATTATAAAATAAAAATTCTAGCAACAGTTGCGTTAATATAATCTTGGTAAAACATCTGTATAATATTTAAAATTAACCACATTGCATTTTATTTTTATTTGGAAAGACATGATCGAAGTACAATCCTTTAAAGTTGTTCAATGAAAAATATTGAAAAAAAATTAAATATTAATAGACAAATGTTCTTACGTTAATATTTCCTTAAAAAAAAAAGTTTTTTTTCTTTTTGTCGAGTGCCAGCCAGACTGGCAATGCGAGATGCGCTACTTTTTTAACTGAATCTTAATTTGGTGAGGAGTCCAACCTCTTCAGTATACATATATGCCATAGGTATCCGTTTATAGGGTAGACAACCACTCATACAAGGAAAAGACAAAGACAGGGGAGAGAGAAAGCACATCCATACTCGAACCGGGATTTGAACTCATGACCTCCCTATCAGCAGTCAGGCACGCAGACCTCTAGATAAGACTGAAAAAATGTTCGTATCTTTGTATGATCCCTTTGTGCTGAGTAAATTACTATTTTTCATGACTCTTATTTTTTTTATTAGCGATTTTTAGAATTATTACATATTTCAGTGGTTATATAGTACTTTATTTAATAATATTTACCTGCTTTATTTGCTCTTTATTTTTGTTATTATCTATCCCTTAAAATGTATTCTTCGTGTTTTTACTCTGATTTTCCACTGGAGTACTATACAAATATCCTTGTATTTCTAAATGATAGAGTTTCTGGATACTCGTGATCTTATGGAATTTATGTTATAAATTTGCATCTGTAATTAACAATTTCCCATTGTATTTTTTCTCCATAACCTTATGAGTTAATAGTTTTCTATAATTACTTTAAAAATATAGTGAGTACTTTTTCAGTTTTTTTTTCATATTATTCATTAAATATATTTTTTATATAAAAATACATTCTGTTTAATGATTAAACAATATACATGTTTCTTCTTAATTTGTAAATTGTGGCTACATTTTGGAAAACAGAAAAAATTTTGAAAAAGTCCTACATACATTCATAACCACTAAATGTTGAAAATTTCGAGATTTAAGTATACATATTTTTCATGCATTTGTAATTAATAAGTTGTTCTTAAGAGAATATTCTAATGTTCTTTTACACCTATTCTAGTATAACTAATATTTTTTTCCCTCAAAGTATTTTTTATATGACCAGTTTTCATAACAAACTTAAAAAAGTTTGTTTTCTCCATTTGCTCTTTAAAAAAATCATTCATGAGTTAAAAAAAAATAACTCGTTTCTAAAAGAAAATATGAATATCTGCTTATTCAAAATGAAAAAGGCCAAAAGAAACAAATGTTGCGAAAAGTTTTATATGACGCCAATTTGAAATTTCTCACAGGAATCAAATTATTTCGTGCAATTAAAAAGTAGTACTTTTCACCTAAAAGGTTTGTCACTTGGCGAGTGCTTATTTAGTCTAGTCATTAAAAATTTGGCGTGTGTTCTTCATTTGGATCAAAATTACACCGGAAGAGATATTTACATTCTTATCCAAAAGATATGACATAATGTCGTACAAAAGCAAATATGTTTTCTGTTGTGTCCATAGATATATTATTCTTAATAAGCCTCCTCATTATTATTCTTTATAAATCCAACCTTTCCTTTATTTTTTAAATGCAATTACCTAATTTTTTTACAGTATTTGTGCTTATGTATTTTACACTGAATATAAGGAAAAAGTATATTTTTAACATAACTATCAGCGTATTTTACTTTTTGAAGTTAAAATGTATATAAAAAATTAAATGTATAAAAAAATTGCGCTGATATAGCGATAATCTTTACAATATGGCATTAAAATTAAATGACGTGTCTTTAGTGGAAAGGAAGCTTGTCTTCTGTTTTTGGAGCCCCATACTGTTGTGAATCCTTCAATTTCACCATGTATCACGTACTGTTGATTAATCAACATAGTACAAAATTTCTGCTAATAGTTTTTAATTTTCGCCGATTCAATTTTAAAAATTTAACCAAAGGTTTTTAACATATTTATTTATATTTTTTCATTAATCAATAATATATCTATATTATTTTTGATTCTAATTATATTTAAGTTTAATTATATTTGTGAACTGAATAACTACAATTTAGGAAATTTTTTTCCATAACTATATTTTCATACCATTATAGTGTATTTTAAGACATAGTAATACGCAGCCTGACAGATACAGGCCATTGTAAGGCATTTTAGCATCTACTGTTTAAATTGCCTACCGGAAGGACTTTTCACATATAGTGGGCTGTATTCAGGTGTCGTAAGGCAGAAAACCCAGAAGACTCAAAAGCACTCATCTAACAGGCACGCATGCAGGAGAAAATTAAAAAAACATCAAATTATTTTTGGT
Organism: Latrodectus geometricus; assembly: GCA_026290005.1. NCBI lineage: Eukaryota > Metazoa > Arthropoda > Arachnida > Araneae > Theridiidae > Latrodectus > Latrodectus geometricus. Next base: position 250,639 of record JAPDSC010066463.1, on the reverse strand, counting down.
GGAAAGTGACTGGGATCGAACTTGAGACCTTATGATCCATAGAGGGCTGTTGTAACACTAAGCTGCTTGTGAAAACAGGATATTAAATTAAAAAATGGTGTTTATATCTATGTGTTGCTTTTTATAAATTATAAGAATATGTGGTAATCTTTGGCTTCATATATATTTATTGTAAATATAGAAGAATTCTGTTTTTTAATGTGACATAAGCGATTCAATAATCCTCCGCACTCACACACTCATATATACACAAAGAGAGGAAATATGTTGAGAAATTTTATTATTTTTTAAAATTTATTTATTGAAATTTTACTTTTCGAATTTCATTGCTGTTGTTACTAATGACATTTACCAAAACCAAACCCACCCGTCAAGAGACCAAGGAACTAGACGAATAAAAACAGAACAAGCGTCTTCTATTTTTGAGCAGAGCACCCTCCCAAAAAACTGGAAGTACGATTTTGTCTAATAGATGGCAGCACCATCTGGGTCTTCCAATTTAGAGATTGAAGCCAGAGAAGACTCTTGACCTGACTCCAAACACACTCGAAGGTATTAATTTGGAATGGGAACATGGAGGACATTGTGACCCGACGGATTTAACGTGCTCCAGTCGCCATTAATGAACACGACGGATCTTTGGCTAAGTCGGTATTCGAACTCACCACCGTTTGGTAACAAAAACGACTCCCAAAACAACCGGGTCACCGTGGATTTTTTTCGGATTACACTTGCGGTGGGCACATGTGATTTAAGAAAAAGAGCCGCCTCTGATCCATAGGCATGTTCTGGTCTCATAGCGTATATAGCGCCATCTTGTGTTAAGTCAAAACAAAGAAATGAAGCTGGAGAAAGTAGAATCAAATTCTGTTTCATGACAAAATTACAAATTTGAATCATTGTAATTTTTTTTTGAGGGGTTAATTCTACAATTATTTTGGGTTATTTTATTTTAAATCAAATTATTCGTTGAATAATTATTTAATAGTTATTATAAGTTAATCTTAAATAATTATCAGTAAGCCCTAAAATTTATAGTTGAATACTGATTTACATGTACATAAGATTTCTTTCCGTAGGAGGTCATTCTTCCACATCTTCCTTTTCCAGCGGTCACAGTTTGCCCGTTGAATCCAATTACTGCGCGAAATGTGAGCCCATCTTTAAAAAGACTTACTGAATTGAGAAAAATTTTGGATAATGCAAAAGTGAAAAAGTATGTACTTTACTTAAATTATTCGTTAAAATTTGCCATAAATGTTTTTACTCATGCATAATTTACATCTCTATTGAGAAACCTTTTGATTTCTTTATATCCGAATAAATATCTTAACAAAGTAGCCTCATTTGTATATACATACAAAATTAATTTTACACTAAATTGTGGAATAATTTTTTTTAGTAAATACAGAATATTTAATATATTAAATTTAGTAAGACATCATTTTATGCAAATATTGAAACTATTTACAAGGGTAAGAACATGTATATGTGCAAACTTCTAAAACATTTTCGTTGCTTTGAGCAACATTCAACAAGCAAATCACATTTAATACAAAATATGAAATGTAAGATGAAAAGATTTTCAAGAAATTCCGCACCTATGTTAAATATAGTTTTATATATGAATAAAATGGTTGTCTTTCAGACATAGCGTTTTCGAAACTGCTAAGATTGGGAAATGTTTGCTTGCCGCAGTGGTAAAAGTATACCCTGCATGGCAAAATGGAACTTTCCAAAAAAAGTAACGTTGCAAATGTGGTGAGCCACAGGTCATGAATGACTGCTGAGAGTTCGGGTGACCTTTGAACAACTGACCGCCCAGATGAACCGAGGGACTATTAAAAGTTGCAGTTTGTGAGCCTCCTTGTTCATATGCTGACTGTTGTTCATCGGTGGCAATTGCTCGTGAATTCCTCAATGGACGTCCAATGAATGTAGACAGAATTGGTTCTCCGATGAATTACGTTTCATGATCCGTTGAACAGATGGATTATACAGTGAAAACATTGACAGAAAAGTCCAGATCTGGAGACCTACAATTTTCTGGGTTCACTCATCATTAGAGAAAGCACAATGGAAATCTATCCTAGAGTCTACTCCGATATGCACATTTTTTCCCTCAGGATGAACAAGACAATGCGTGGAATCATGCAGTGAATGTGCGTGGTTCGAAGGTGAGTGACCTTCACCTGAATTCGAGAATCTTTGGACTTGCTCGATTGGATCGTAATCTTGAGAAGCCGGCACTGATAGCAAACATCCCAGGGTACATCTTCAATTGACTCTCTTTCTGCACTTCTAGCAACAGTTCGCTCCACGAAAACTGGTTATTCTGGCTTTTGACAGGCGGTCACAGGAACGCGACTGGACTTATATAAATATATAGTGTATGGGAGTGGTTGTGGGTAGGTGTATGAATGTAAATCAAAAATATATAAATCTAAGTAAAAGTTAAAATATCAAAAATTTTATCTAAAATATATAATATGAGTATTGTTTCATTAATAGTAATAAATCATTATTTCCATTTGTTTCTTTATAATATTATAGCTTGCATTATTTCCATATTCATATTATTATAACAAAAATGGGTACAATAGTAAAGTTTTATAATTTATAAAGTTCCAGAATAATTCTAAAATTGCATCATTTTGAGATGTTTTTCTTCTCAACATCTATATAAAATGAAGACACACAAACCAATTCAACGGTTAAGGAAACATTTTTT
>JAPDSC010066463.1:223622-244206 GCA_026290005.1 Latrodectus geometricus | reverse complement strand
AAAAAAAAACATCATATCTTTCATCATCTTTTGGCAAGGCAGTTGGATTAGTTATGTCTCATTCACAATTGCAGTGGGCGAAAACTTGAGAAAATGCTGCTAATTATCTCATGAACTTTTACTGAGAGTGAGTAAAACTGATTACTGAATCAAATATTAGATTAGGCAATAAGAAATCCATTATTTTCTCGTGAACTTCAAGGCTTTATTTGCATGTTTTTGATTAGCTTTGTGCAAATGGTTTCGAACTGTTTTGTTGCTGATATTTGGCTAACATTATGATCAATTTCGTTCATTTTTTGATTTTATCAATATTTTTCAAAATAATTTGAATCTGTGCGAAGTCTATCTTTGACATCAAATATATGTAAATACAATCGATGAGACCAAAATTGCATTTAATGGAGCGTTACAGTATCAGGATCATAAACACCATTCCAGATTTTAAACTGCCTGAATTGTACTTTCGGCCTCATCAACAAAAAACTGTGAATGTACTGCATATTCTCTTTGTCAACTTACATTTTTAACACCCTATAACTGTATAAAAACAGCGAAATAAATGTTTTAGTGCGAAATGTGATCTTTCCAACGTCCATAAATCTTAAATTGTATGATCGATATTTGAAATATCGAACACGATATTCGACTGAAAACATAATGGATTTCTTTTTCCTCAACCTAATATTTTTAACCATCATTAATGGTTGAAATGTCTGTCTTCTGGCACATGGAAATTCCGAATTCTTTTTTTGCTATACTTATATCCTATGAGAAAGTCTCTATCGACTTCTAGAATCCTGAACACACGATAAGTAACATATTTCAATAAAAAAAAAGAATTTTTAATTTCTTAATATAAGTAATTACGTTCAGATGACACACATAAGTTTGAATGGTTGTCTATGTTTCTATTACCTATTTGTTTTTCATCGTTAAAAATTAAAGCTTCTTCAGTAAATTTGTTATTCTTTGGTTTCTAATTCATTGGCTAATATATATTGTGTATAGTATCTTTATATATGTATGTATAAGTGTATTTATAAATACATATGCACATATATTACTGCACACTCCTTTCGAAAGACAAGAAATCTGCTTGCATCTTTCATCAACAGATTCCGCAAGGTTCTCTTAGCCAAAATTTCTTCACTTTTGAATGTCTGATTTTTATGAGTAGAAAATTAAATGATTTTATGTTACACTTTTTTTCCCCTACTAATATTTTAGTGCTTTTATTCTTCATTTTATAATTTCTCATTGAATGTTCATTTTTCTAATCAATAAATTTATAAATTGTATTAACTTGATTATTTAGCTATTTAAAAATATTTTAGAGATATATTAGGTTAAAGTTACAAAACTGTTTTTCCAGTACATGATTTATTTTCGCTTTCAACAGTACCTGGTAAGCTGTTTGAAGGCAACTACGTAATTAACATATTATGTAGGTAACTTTTTCTGTTGCTTTAACCGATAACCTGCTCATTATTCAGATCATTTGCAAAATAACTCATCTTAGCTGTTTAGCAGTTATGTATGCATTTTTCTCGAATGGCGTGTGTTTCATGAACAATCCATAAAAATATGACGCAACAAATCAAATATGCATTTGAGCAATTTTTCCATTCAAAAAATAAACTTTTATTATTTTTAAGGAGTGACAAAATTATTCATTTCTAATTTTTATACACTTACTTCTAAGAACATCATAAGAAATTGAAGAAATATATATATATATATATATATATATATATATATATATATATATATATATGTAAATGCCGCCCCCTCTTTCTAGGTCAGCGTGCCTTTCTGCGGATAGGGAGGTCCTGATTTATAGGGAGGTGTGAAAAATTAGAGCGGTGTGAGAGAGGTGTGAAAAATTAGGAGGGTGAAAAATTAGAGCACCGCACCCGATATTGCCACCCTGGCTGGCAATCGACAAAAAATGTTTGTGTGTATATATATATATGGAATTCAATCTATTGTATACATAAATAAAATTGCCCTTTATACTAAAAATTGAAAAACGTTTTTTAAATTTTGGTCATTTGATTACAATAGAATAAATTAAAAAACAAACAATAGGTTACTAAGAGGATTTTTGATTAAAAATAAAACTTTTGCAGAAATTTTACTGTGCTCTATCATCCGAACTATGGTGTCTGTTACATGTTCAATTTTGTTGGCAGGGACATGCCAGGCTCAGAGAAACCAGTCAACACATACAGCTATGGTAGCGGAAGTGGTAAATATATTTTACAAAATTAAGCTTTTCAGCTAATTATCTTAAAAATGACATTAGTTTATTTATAGTTAAGTAATTATCATTCCTAATAAATAATTAATTTTGTTTGTTAAAACCTGAATACTAGTTTGCATTATATGTTCTTTATTATTTTTTAACCAAAAGCTTTGTTATGATTAAGCTTGAATAAAGATAAACTAGATGAACATAATAAAAATATATTGAATAGAAAAAATAAATTGAATTGCAGATGTTTTTGTGTAATTGTTTAAAATCATTTATTTTAAAATCATTCATCACTATTTACTTCATTACTTGCCATTAAAATTGTTTCACCAGGAAGAAATGCAGATAACAAAATGATATTTATTGGACAAATATATTATACTAGAAATTACAAGTGATAAAATTTTCAAAAAATTTGGCTGGATAGATCCTGAGAAATCAGTACCCAGATGAACCACCTCTGGCAGTAATAACAGCAGTTATACTGCTGGGCATTGAGTCAAACAGAGATTGGATTTCATGTACAGGTACAGATGCCCATGCAGCTTCAACACGATGCCACAGTTCATCAACCGTAGTGACAGGCGTTTGGTGACGAGCCAGTCGCTCGGCAACCATTGACCAGATGTTTTCTATTGGTGAAAGATCTGGAGAATGTGCTGGCCAGGGCAACAGCCGAACATGTTCCGTATCAAGTAAGGTCCGTACAATACCGGCAACATGCGGTCGGGCATTATCCTGCTGAAACGTAGGGTTTCGCAGGGCTCGAATAAAGGGTAGAGCCACGGGTCGTAACACACCAGAAATGTAACGTGCACTGTTCAAAGCAACGTCAATGCGAACAAAAGGTGACCGAGACGTGTATCCAATGGCACCCCATACCATCACGCCAGGTGATGGGCCAGTATGAGGATGACGAATGCACACTGCCAGTGTGCGTTCACCACGATGCCGCCAAACACGGATGTGACCATCATGATGCTGAATACAGAACCTGGATTCATCTGAAAAGATGACGTCTCGCCATTCGTGCGCCCAGGTTCGTCGTTGATCACACCATTGAAGGCGCTCTTGTCTATGACGCAGTGTCAAGGGAAGCCGCAGCTATGGTCTCCGAGCTGAGAGTCCATGCTGCTTTAAACGTCGTCGAGCTGTTCGTGCAGACACTTGTTGTCTTCCAAAAGACCCCGTTTCTTGACTCACGGCTCGTGACGTGGTTGCACGATCCATTACGGCCATGCGGATAATATGCCTGTCTTCTCGGCTGCTAGTGATAGATGGCCGTTAATATCCCGCATGGCGTTCCGTATTACCGCCCTGAACCCATGGATTCCATATTCTGCTAACAGTCATTGGATCTCGACCGACGCGAGCAGCAATACTGCCATAAGATAAACCGCAATCTCAGTACGCTACAATTCGACCTTTATCAAAGTCAGAAAAGTTTCTCCTTCTTACACGAGACATCACAACAACTTTTCACCAGGCAAAAACGTTCAAATGCAATTTGTGTATGAGGAACCGGCTGAACAATTTCCTCATTTAAACACAATGCAGGTGTCGCTACTGGCGCCTGCTTTGTCTGAATGTGCTGAAAAGCAAATCATTTGCATATTACAGCACCTTCTTCCTTTCGTATAAATTTCACATCTGTAGCATATCGCCTTCTTGGTGTAGCAATTTTAATGGCCAGTAGAGTATTTTATAATAAGCCATTATTTCTCTTTTACTTAAATAATAATTTTGAGAAATTTAAAATAAAAGACAAATTTTTTGTTTTAGTCTGTAGATTAAAGAAACACTTATATAATATTTTTCTCCTTCACAGGTCTTAAGCTTCTTCTCCGCGTTGATGATAAACATGTCTTGGATCTCCTACGACGAGAAATGGGCGCCAGGATCGTGATTCACGATCCCCATTCTTTGCCATTTGTGTCAGAATACGGAATAAACATAAGACCTCATGACATGACTGCCATTGAACTCTCTCTGTCTAAATCAGAAAAGTTGGACAAGCCATGGGGTGACTGCGAACGACAGATGTACCTGTACTCAAATGATGAACCTCACTCTATTCTGGTAAGTCAACATGTACATGGAAAGACTTAAATTATAATATCTAAAAAGAATTGGATTCTGAGGCACAGCAGTCCATTGGGGAGAGGGGCCCACTGAAGGGATAAAAAGCTTAGTCAGCCTTCTACAGCTCGGTAATGAGGCTCCAAGCTCAGAACCATCCTGTACCGGGTTTTCATGCAAAATTTGTATATTATTAGAAGTAAACAAAATCTAAGTTTTTCAAAATATTCAGACAAAATTTCACTAATGTAGATAAGTATTGTACATGAAGGCATTCTGGGTAGATAAGTATTAAGATATTCTTAGCTACAAATTAAAAAAAAGCTTTTAATTTGGAACTGAAATTATGATGCAAGTACGCCTGTACATGGTGAAAATTTTCAAATATGAATATATTCTATATTCATATTTGAATATATCTGAAATATTTTCGTCATTAATAGACTGAGAAATAGGTCTAGTTGCAATTGAAAAACATCTAGAAAACTGCTATATTATTGGATTTGCGAAAAAATTATTTATTTAACAATATTTGTTGGCAAAATAGATATTATAATATAGAACTGGAAAACTACATTCGTTATACATATATTAAATTATCCGCATGCTTATATATTAAATTATCCGCATGCAACAGAAATCGTTAGATGGGTGGTACCTGGGTTCGAATCCTGGCTCGGGCATGGATGTACTTTCTCTCTTTCTTGTCTTCGTCCTTTCTTTGTGTGTGAATGGTAGCCTACCCTATAAACGGGTACCTATGGCATGTGTGTACTGAGGAATTCGAACTCCACACCAAATACGGTTCAGTTGAAAAAGTGGAGCAGCGCACCCCATATTGCCAGCCTGGCTGGCACACGAAAACAACAACAACAGAAATCGTTAAGTTTTAAACAATAAGAGTTTAATATATTGTTACATTTTGTTTTCCCATTTCATTTTTGTTCTTCAAAACTATTTTCTTATAATTTGAACAAGTTGATGATTATTTCATATTTAGGGCTGCGAGAAATACTGCGGCTTGAAATATGTGACATCTCTGTGCAACTGTACTATGAGGTATTTATTGCGTGGAACAGTACTTACCAAGAAACCACCTCCATTTCCCTTGTGCAACATAAGTAATGATATTCAAAGTAAGCATCTTTTCATTCATTCTAAAATTTTTTGATTCGATCTCAATGTTTAAAATGTTTCATTGGAGCGAAAATATCCTCAATTTGTTATTTAGGCAAAAACAAAAGTACGTATAATATGTATTGTTGAATATATATATATTATAAAAAATGTCCTGGCTTGAATAGTAACTGTTGCTGCCAATAGATGTCAATACTACATAATAATGAATTTTATGGACTAGAATAATCTTGCTCCAAAACTCATATTAAAAGTTGTTTTTTTTTCTAACGGTGAGCACTGGGGGATTAACCCTTCGCCACGAGAAGTCCGAAAATTGCTGCTTATTTAGCGGTACCCGGTGGGCACCAGTTAACATAGTCACGGAGGTGAGTAGCATTACCCATTTCAAACCACCACAAACTCGTTTATAGGGTGCGCCGCATTCATCCATAATCTCAGAAGAAAGGACAAAGAAATACAGGGAAGAGAGAGAGAGAGAGAGAGAGAGAGAGAAAGGAAGGAAACGTCCGTGCCCAAACCGGGATTCGAACCGGGTACCAACAGCCTAGGAATCAGGAACACTAATTACTTAGCCATTGGCCGGCATACTGACAGTTGTGGACACGCTCTTATCCGTAATTTCACTTTATCAGAGTCATATACCTATTTAGTTTTGGTGTCAAGATAACATCTTATTTTACTCTACCTTTAATGAAAGTCCTATTCTGTTGTTGATATAATTTGTTAAATCATGCTCTAAATTTTTATTATTTTTGTATTGCATTTGCTTATAAAAATACACTACTGGCCATTAAAATTGCTACACCAAGAATTCGACATGCTACAGACGTGAAATTTATACAAAAGGAAGAAGGTGCTGTGATATGCAAATGATTAGCTTTTCAGCGCATTCAGACAAAGCAGGCGCCAGTAGCGACACCTACATTGTGTTTAAATGAGGAAATTGTTCAGCCAGTTCCTCATACACAAATTGCATTTGAACGCTGTTGCCTAATGAAAAAATGTTGAGATGCCTCGTGTAAGAAGTAGAAATGCGTACCAGCACGTTTCTGACTTTGATAAAGGGCGAATTGTATCGTACCAGGATTGCGATTTATCTTATAGCAGTATTGCTGTTCGCGTCGGTCTAGATCCAATGACTGTTAACAGAATATGGAATCGATGGGTTCAGGACGGTAATACGGAACGCCATGCGTGATCTCACTGACCACCTATCACTAGCAGCCGAGAAGACAGGCCGTAATATTATCCGCATGGCCGTAATGGATCGTGCAACCACGTCACGAGCCGTGAGTCAAGAAACGGGGTCGTTTGGAAGACAACAAGCGTCTGCACGAACAGTTCAACGACGTTTGCAGCAGCATGGACTCTCAGCTCTTTTCAGATGAATCCAGGTTCTGTGTACAGCATCATGATGGTCGCATCCGTGTTTGGCTGCATCGTGGTGAACGCACACTGGCAGCGTGAATTCGTCATCGTCATACTGGCCCATCACCTGGCGTGATGGTATGGGGTGCCATTGGATACACGTCTCGGTGCCCTCTTGTTCGCATTGACGTTGCTTTGAACAGTGCACGTTACATTTCTGGTGTGTTACGACCCGTGGCTCTACCCTTTATTCGAGCGCTGCGAAAACCTACGTTTCAGCAGGATAATGCCCGACCGCATGTTGCCGGTATTGTACGGACCTTCCTTGATGCGAAACATGTTCGGCTGTTGCCCTGTCCAGCACGTTCTCCAGATCTTTCACCAATAGAAAACGTCTGGTCAATGGTTGCCGTGCGACTGGCTCGTCACCAAACGCCAGTCACTACGGTTGATGAACTGTGGCATCGTGTTGAAGCTGCATGGGCATCTGTATCTGTACATGCAATCCAATCTCTGTTTGACTCAATGCCCAGGCGTATAACTGCTGTTATTACTGCCTGAGGTGGTTGTTCTGGGTACTGATTTCTCAGGATCTGTCCAGCCAAATGTTCTGAAAATTTAATCACTTGTTATTTCTAGTATAATATATTTGTCCAATAAATATCATGTTATTATCTGCATTTCTTCCTGGTGTAGCAATTTTAATGGCCAGTAGTGTACTTAATCGAACACAGAAATGTTAAATTTTTTCGTAGGCTAGTTAAAAGCCAAAATATATGTACTTTAAAATGCAACTGAAAGAGGATTAGAGAATGCATCCCTGAATTAGAATCATTTATGGGCAAACAAGAACCCTGGGATAACTGCATACATGACACGTACTATGGCTCTTTTGGATGAGTTATTGGAATCCCCAGAATGGGCATACTGTCAGATGTAAAAACTTTCGATCGCGGACAAATCGTAGGTGAGTGACGGATGGGCCATTCAAAATCGAAAATCGTCAGATAACAAGGATTTTCAAGGTCGTCAGTGTCAAGAAGTGTACGAAGAATACAAGGATAGAGGACAAAAAACGAGTGAGTGGGCAAACTGCAAAGGACAATTAGACTCGACAGTGCATGGTGAGAGTTGTACCAGGCGTATTATACGTAGCCAACGAATCCAAACAGTTAAATTACCATTTAACCGCTTGCATGCGGATTTGTGAGTTGGGAGCGCAAAGCGATACCACGGAGCCACCTGGCTTTCATGGTTATGTTTAGGGATTAAAATAAATGAAATTTTTCAATAGTAATGTTATCTAATTATTTTTTATTACATTTTGTTCAAAATTTTTATATTTTGCCATTTTTATTTTTAAAATGCTTTGAGAATTTTATTAATATTAAACTACTATTTATGAAAGAGATTTATTAATGTGTATGGGATATCTTGTTCGTGATAAGACTGATGACATATGTATGAATTTACATTCAAAATTTTCCGTATTATGCTATTGCCACGTGAACCAAACACAAAACTCGGTGTATTGAAAAACTAAATTTGTCCTTATGAAGAAAATGTAGCGCTGCAAATGAACGAGTGTGAAAGGGGTAAAGCTCGTTTTTGTGATGCATTGCACATATTGAAACATGATAAATAAAACTTGCGGTCTAATTTTATTCCCATAATTCTCTTTAACACAACTTTTTCTACGGGGATATGTGTGTAGTACAAAGGGCATTCTATAAAAACTGAACATTAATTTTTACACAGTGGCAACACAACATGCATGAAAATAATGAAAGTGTACAAGATTTTTTTTTTTTAAATTATTAGCTGAAAGCTTACAGCCATTCTAAGTGAACTTGGCAATTTTATTTTATTAATTTCATGATTTTTTCAATCACTGTTTGCTTACTTTACAGAAATCGAATACGTGATTCATAGTTATAAAAAGAAAACACAAAATGCTTTGTTTTTTAAAATTTTCTCATCATTTTGGCAAAACACGCTTAAAAACAGCTAAGTAAAGAAAAGAAAAAGAATTTCACATGCTTGTTTCAAGCACTCTGTCTGCTTACTTTACAGAAGTAGAATATGTCATTCATAGTTAAAAAAAGTAAAAAACGAAATGCGTTGTTTTTTAAAATTTTCTGGTCAAATTTTGGAAAAAACACGTTTAAAAAGAGCTAAGTAAAGGAAAGAAAAAAAATTCATGCTTGTTTCAATCATTGTTTGCTTGCTTATAAAAATAAAGTATGCAACAAAAAAAAAAAAAAAAAAAAAAAAAAAAAAAAAAAAACGGAATACTTGTTTTTTAAAATTTTTTCATTATTATGTCCCAACACCCTTAGAAAGAGCTAAGTATAGGAAAGTAGCTTACAAGAAAAATATTTTGGTGGATCTGAATTTTAAATGATATAGTGATATAGTTAAAAGAACATTTGTCTGCAAATTTAGCTTTTAAGACTTCTGAAAGCTGTAAAGACTGCTTACTGCCTTAGCTTTTAAGACAACGTTTTCGAAGTTGATGCTGCTTTTTTTCTCACATGAAATACGTTAATTTTTTCTTAAAAGACTGCCTATACACATTTTGATTTTTCACAAAATTATCAATTCAAAAAGGAATATGAGAAATTCTGTAAATAAATGTTTTTTTTCAGTAATCTGCCAAAAACGCTTTTCTCCTTTCATTAATTGTTTCTGGAGCTCTTTTGCTAAACAAAACAAAATTTAGACCATCATGCATTTCGCTTTTTAACTATGAAGACATTTACCTCCATTCCTGTAAACCATATAAAATCAGTTATTAAATAAAAACGAAATTAGGAAAAAAAATCGCTTGCTTTGTTTGGAATATTTATAAGCAATTTGAAAACTAGCCAGCATTATTATTTTTAATTCCTCAGTGATTCATAACTGTGCAAAATAGTAACTCGCAGCTGTTACGTAATTTTGTATATTGGCGACAGATGAAACAATACACTTGGCGGATTTTAGACTCAATTCATTGATAGTATAAGTGAGCAAAAAAATGGATGCCTTGGTAGACATCTGGAAAATGATGTCATTGTATTTCTTTCAAGGCTTGCTCATAGTTATTCATGACTGTGATACCTTTCAATTTGTAGTAACTGAACTGGTGCATTCTTCCTAAGAAAGATGTGATTCCTTCTACATTTCACATGGTAAAATTATCTTCTAGCAATAGCAGGAAACGACTTTGGTCACAACAAATATAAATTCATGGTTTCGCAGTTCATTTTATTCTTGTTGGAGAGTTTTATTTAATAAGAATTAAATTTTAATTATTGGATATTCTAAAGGATCACGTTTCCTAAATTGCTTTTTTACAGCAGATTACAATTTAATATGAAATTTTCATTAATTGGATATTTTTTTTCAGGAGAGTGTATTCTTAAGTCCTCCACTAATATTACAAGTACTTCAAAAACTTGTAATTGCAGGCCGCCATGCATGTAAGCAGAACATTTTAATATTATAATTTTTTTTTTAAAATAGTTTACATTTTTATATTTGCATCCATTTTTTTAAAATATTTTTTGTCACCTCAAGTTCAATTGGAATTCATAAAACTTGATATACCTTCATTTAATAATGAGCTCAATCACTCCCTCACTCTCTCTCACACACGCGCACTAAGCGATAAAAAAATATTTAAAGCTTCAAATCATCTTTACTGATTGAAATTAAGAATGAAGTGGGCTGCGATAGCCTAGTTGCTTAAGGCGTCAGTCTCGCAATCGCTAGGTTGTGGGTTCGATTTCACGCCAACTCATTAATGGTGACTGGGGCACTTAAAATATGTCTTGATCACAATGTCATACATGTTACCATTCAAAATTAGTACCTTGGGTTGGTAGGAGCCAGGCCTTGGGTCGTCTTCCTGGGTTTCCTATCTCTAAATTCGAAGACCTAGATAGTGCTGCCATCTGTGAGCCAAGTTGTTTTTCCACCCTCGCAAGAGAGTGCTGTGTTCAAAAACAGAAGGTGTTTTTTCTGAATTTATTCGCCTAGTCTCAGGCAGGTTCCGCTAAGTGTCATGAGTAACAAGAATGAAGTAGTTGTTTTTACTTTGATATTTTTTCTGCCTATGAGAAAGAATTGATCCACCCATTCATCGACAAATTTTCAGTTTCGTACCAGTTGATCCAAATCGTACTGATTGATGCGTAAAATGGTACTAATTGAGCCCTCTCAGTCGCTACCATGAATGTCACGTGAACCAAACAACCATGATCATGTGTCAAGTTGGGTTCCTTCACGTGAACGAATCACGAGGAAAAAAAGTCACTTGTTAAATGACTTGTGTATGTGGTTGGAATCAATATTGAAAAGTTTGCCGAGTCAAGGTTTTTGCGTTCGTGGAACAATCAATATTTTACGAATGTTCCTCAAAAATGTTGAGTTTCAAATCGAATCTACCGATTTACCATCTGATATAGATGCATGAAACCATTCGACCATCATTACACGACTTGTGTCAACGTGAGCGTAACTCAAATTAATACGAAATTTGCAGTCAAAGCTATGGCTTTCGCGTATTAATATTTATTTAAAAGTAAAATTCCTCTGGACAATTTCGAATTCAGAGAATAGAAACAGACGATTCATCATGTAAAGGGAATGGCGTTTGGCCGAAGACAATAGGCCATGGTTAAACGGCTTCCGTCAACTTGCGAATTACCAATGTGAAATTCATTGTCCAATTAAGAACAGAACATAGTGATGTAGATATTAAACCTTGTGAACGAAACAAACCACCGCTTTATGATTAATACAACATGATTTTTATCCACTTTTGGAAAATTTAACTATAGTTTTTTAGCATTTCTTTTGACATTTTCCGTATCTTGTATGTTCAGTTTTGAAGAGTATCGACTAAAGTTTTTAAAATAAATTTTCAGCTTGTAAATTTGCATAAAATATTCATTTAAGGCCCAAAATATATCTACAGAAACTTTTACTGTCCAAAATAGTTTTATTTACCAAATTTTCATTTACTGTCAATGTAAATTTTACTGCAGAGGGTATTAGCCTTTTATTCGATTTATTTTGTTTGCAAAAAAATACGAAAGAATGGTTCTTAATGTTTGATACCTTTAAATATTTCAAGTTTAGGTTGTTCGATTGATTTGAACTAAAAATATTTTATTTGGCGATATATGTTATAAATTTTGGTATGGTTTTTCTTGTATCTTCCTTTTTTTGTGGAATGATGTATATGACATGATTATTAAAACAGCTTATTAAATTGATATTATGTTTAAACTTATATTTTTAAATGTAAATTATTCATCATTGAGAAAAAGATTCAAAATATATTAACACAACATCTAGTAAAAAATAAGATGTATAGTGTTCACTGACAAATTTTATGCTTCAATTTGCATCAAAATATGCGCCATGTCCAAGTTAGATACTTATTCACAAAAAACTTATACTGTTACGTACAAAACCTCTTCCTATACATAGTAAAATATAATAATAAATACGTCCTGGTTGCTTATGTGCACCCTTATGTTTGGGAAATATTTTCCGGATCATAATGCGTGTATTGGAAATAAGTAAGTGCTGCCACCTACAGCTCCATCACTTAATTCAATCGAACATGTTTGGGATGGACGACGTATAGTTGCTCTCCCTTTGAGGACAACTGCTTTAGAAGACTTCTTAATGAACCGCATAATAAAGATCATCACACATCGGGGGCATCATACTAAAGGTACTTTTCCAACACCACCCATTTGTTCATTGTATACATATGCCAATTCTTATAATACCATAATTGTTTGATGTGATTGCTATTTTGTATCTTCCGATAAGTTGTATAATGTGTGTAAGATTCAATAAATTCCAAGCATAATTTTTTGCATTGTCGTCATTTTCATGATTTTTTCTTCGTTCATGATATAGTGTAATTATGACAATAATCATACTTTTAAAAGATGCTATATCAATCAGGAAGCAGACTATCGATAATTTCTAAGCACAATATCGAATGAATATTTGAACTCACATTTGCAAACACACAACAAAACAAAACAAATTATAAAATAATAAAGCACTTAATTTTTTTCTAATGAATAAATATACCATTAAATCCAAAAATTTAATTGGGAAAAATAATTTAATTGTGAATAGTAAATTTTTGCAATATTAATATAAGAAAATATACAAAACATGTTAGACAATTTCATATTTTCTGCATGTTTGAATAAATTATGTCGAATTACTTGTATTCATAAAATTTAAATTTGCACACATATAAAAGAAAATGAAGACGTAAAAGGAAAAAATAAGTTTATTTTTATAAATTTAAAATTACATAAACATTTTATTTAAAATCGCATACATAATAATAATATGACAAAATTAAGAAATATTTTATAATAAAAACTATATATATATATATATATATATATATATATATATAATATGTATGTATTTATTTATTTTTTTTAAGAACAGAACAAATATTAGATGCCATTTTGCACCTATTTTTGCAGAGTAAATTTTAGATTTTTTTTTTCTGAAATGAATGCTTTATTTTTTAGTGAGACGAAATACAGGATATCTGTGGCTGCCAGTGAATTAAATGAAAATTATTTCAGGACGGTGAAAGCCGTTCATACTTTAGAAATGGACGAAGATGGAAATTTAACATATGTGAACCATACCGATTCGTAAGTGGATTTTGAAAATTCACATCAATTGTCAATGATACATTTTTTTGCAATATTTTCTTGCAAAAAAGGAAGTGTTTTTAATAGTATTATAAAGTATTAGTAGAGTTGTTGGTAAAAAACTTTAAATGTGTATCTATTGATCGTCAACATTTTTTAATGTCTTTAAAACAAAACATTTTTTTAAAATCGTAGCATAATTTTCCTTATTTTTAACAATAGTCTTTTTAATCATAATCTGTTTACTTTTAAATTAGTGTTTTATTAATGGTAAAGTTAATACAATTTGCACATAACTCATATGTTTTCTCAACAATTGCATCAGAAGGTTGATTCTTGTATTAAAATCTAAATTAAAGTGCTACGAATAGTATTGGTAGAATAATGCATTATTGAATTGCATGTTCACCGAGAAATAAGGACTTCTATTAAAATCAAAATTTCACTGTTACGAATTGTGACAAATAACTATTCTTTTATTTTTTATCTTGAGGTTCTTCATTTGAAACTATGTACATTAGAAAATTGTAAAAACATACTTACCTATATTTATAATATATTTTTGTCATTTTTTTCTATGTCACTTTTTTACACGCTTTAAATGTACCGTCATCCTGGGCGACTTTTGCAAAATCTCACCATTTTGCACAAGAGAAAAAGAAAACAATGATATTAAAACAGAATACTGAAGAATTTTGCCTGTGCAAAAGAAAGGGTTGTCTGAAAATTTTATTTATCCCCAAATGGGGAGAAAATTGCGCCCAGGTTACCATACAGTAATCCTGATCCGAATGGTTTTAGTAGTGTGACTTCTTTTTAAGTATGTATGAAAATTTTTGCAATGACTGTTGAAAATTATTATTTGTTCTGATGAAAATGTGCTTTGGGTGCCCTGCTTGGCGAGTTTTCAAAACGCCGTTGCTATGGCGACGAAAATAAAATACGTGCTTTTAACGATTTTTACTTTTGCTATGGCAATGAAAACAAAACCAATGTTTTTTTACGAAGTGTATAACAAAAATACACTGAGATATTAATAAAAAATAAGTTTTTATTAATATTTCAGTTTATTTATAATATTAATAAAAATTTGTTTTTATTAATTCTTCAAATTCTCTCCTCTGGAGGTTGCTATAAAGAGCGCATTAAAGATGAAAAACATCCCGGTTACCACGTTTGGTGCGTTTATCGCCAAGTTGGTGGGAGTGGGGGTCCAAACCGCAATTTAACCTTTGTTTGTATGGTTATATAACAGAATAGCTAAAATCATATGCTGCATTTAAGAAGTATTCTCTTTTGTATACAACTTGTCCCTTTTAATCTTCGACACCAGAAAACATAATTCTCGTTGTTGTAATGAATCAGTCAATGAAAACTCCTTATGATACAATTACACAGATCAGTTTATTCGCAAATTTAAAATACATTCTCTACTATAAATCACAAAATAATACTCAGATTGAAGTAAATAGTGCTTATTAAAAGTTACTAAAAGAATAAAAAATAATAAAAGTAACTCAAAATCATTTCTTACCACGTAAAAGTAGAACGTAAGTAAATGTTTCCATTCACAAATTAAAAGAAAATTAAAAAAAAAAAAAAGATAATAATCAGGTAGAGTGGCAATCCGACACACCTTTCAATAATATGGTATGGATCAGATTTACAGAACAGTCACCCTTGGCGCAATTGCTTCTCCATTTGGCGATGAATAACATTTTTCAACAACATCTTTCGCACAGGCAATATTTTTTAATATTCTGTTTTTTTAGACCTTGCTTATGCAAAATGGCGAAACTTTTGGCGAAATTTTGGAAAAGTTGCCAAGGGTGACCGTACAGTAAATTTTTACCACACGGTATACTTTAATAAAGTCTAATTGGAGTATAAGATTTTAAAACACTCAGAAAAATTTAAATTTTGTAAAAATGATTATAATAATAAAGTTTTAAATATATATATTTATAACTTTAAATTATTCATATAACTAAAAATATTTGCAAACATAGTTATATTTTCTTTCATGTTTAGAAAATCAATGCTTGGAGTGAAGATTTACTACAATACATTCATGGTCACGATCGACAGAGAAATCGCGTCTTATAGTGTAAGTATGCTCTGTAATTTCAAGCACAGGAGGTTTCAGGCATATGTATTCTACACCTGTTACCTTGAAGGCTAGGCAACAAGCAATTTCTATATGATAATCTTATTCATTTTGAATATTTCAGATGATTGTTTGATGTGATTCAAAATTATCAACCTCTAATCAATTTTAATACAATATTACACTACTGGCCATTAAAATTGCTACACCAGGAAGAAATGCAGATAACAAAATGATATTTATTGGACAAATATATTACACTAGAAATAACAAGTGATTAAATTTTCAAAAAAATTGGCTGGATAGATACTGAGAAATCAGTACCCAGAACAACCACCTCAGGCAGTAATAACAGCAGTTATACGCCTGGGCATTGAGTCAAACAGAGATTGGATTGCATGTACAGGTACAGATGCCCATGCAGCTTCAACACGACGCCACGGTATATCAACTGTAGTGACTGGCGTTTGGGGACGAGCCAGTCGCTCGGCAACCATTGACCAGACGTTTTCTATTGGTGAAAGATCTGGAGAACGTGCTGTCCAGGGCAACAGCCGAACATGTTCCGCATCAAGGAAGGTCCGTACAATACCAGCAACATGCTGTCGGGCATTATCCTGCTGAAACGTAGGGTTTCGAAGGGCTCGAATAAAGGGTAGAGCCACGGGTCGTAACACACCAGAAATGTAACGTGCACTGTTCAAAGCAACGTCAATGCTAACAGGAGGTGACCGAGACGTGTATCCAATGGCACCCCATACCATCACGCCAGGTGATGGGCCAGTATGACGATGACGAATGCACGCTGCCGCCAAACACGGGTGCGACCATCATGATGCTGTACACAGAACCTGGATTCATATGAAAAGATGACGTCTCGCCATTCGTGCGCCCAGGTTCGTCGTTGATCACACCATTGAAGGCGCTCTTGTCTATGACGCAGCGTCAAGGGAAGCCGCAGCCATGGTCTCCGAGCTGAGAGTCCATGCTGCTGCAAACGTCATCGAACTGTTCGTGCAGACACTTGTTGTCTTCCAAAAGACCCCGTTTCTTGACTCACGGCTCGTGACGTGGTTGCACGATCCATTACGGCCATGCGGATAACATGCCTGTCTTCTCGGCTGCTAGTGATAGGTGACCGTTGAGATCCCGCATGGCGTTCCGTATTACCGCCCTGAACCCATCGATTCCATATACTGCTAACAGTCATTGGATCTCGATGGACGCGAGCAGCAATACTGCGATAAGATAAACCGCAATTCCGGTACGCTACAATTCGACCTTTATCAAAGTCAGAAACGTGCTGGTACGCATTCCTCCTTCTTACACGAGGCATCACAACAACTTTTCACCAGGCAACAACGTTCAAATGCAATTTGTGTATGAGGAACCGGCTGAACAATCTCCTCATTTAAACACAATGTAGGTGTCGCTACTGTATTCTTCCTTTCGTATAAATTTCACGTTTGTAGCATGTCCGCCTTCTTGGTGTAGCAATTTTAATGGCCAGTAATGAGGATCGTTATAATAGTATACGTTTCATAAAATTACGATTAGAATGGAATTTAAATTAATTCCAATTGTATTCTGATTTGAATTTAATTAAATATGATTTAACTCTAATTTGAATTTAGATAACTATTATTCGAATTTTAATTTTTATTCAATTATAATAACTATTTAATTTATATATATATATATATATATATATAATTATAATTAGAGTTGATTTAATCTCAACTATCTTATTGTGTTTAAGTAGAATGTAATTTAACGCACAGTTATTTTGGAGAGACTGCTTTTTTTACAACTATATATCATAGTTATTTGTAAAGATTTTGCTTGTTTGTTGCTCAATGGTCATTTTTTGCAAACAATTGATGATCAGCCTACCTTTAAAATTAATCCGAACCACCACCAACATCGAGGACTGTAAGTGGAATACTATACTCGGTCTGTTGAGCTGATTCTTTTGACAGCCATCTCGGTGAGAGGAATCATATTTTCCTGTATAGCGGCATATTATCCGCACGATCTTCTTTTTTCAAGTAAAAGGCAATAAAGTGTCGCATATTCCGCAACGACTTATAATCGTCTGCGTTTTTTTTTTCGGGAATAGTCAAAAACATACTGCTGATAATATGGGTGTCATATAAAATAAAAAAACGCACAGTTTAATTAAAAATATAATAAATTATACAGAAAAAACTTTTATTATGAAAAATATCTGTCTGGATCCACCGCAAACTGCGAGAAACTTGAAATGAAAGCACGAGATCGATCAAAAATGTTAATTTCTTTTAAGGATATTTAGCTTCTAATAACTTTTAACACGATATTAGTTATTTTTAAAAAATATATATTTGCTTCTTTAATATTTAAATGAAAGAAATGGATTATTTACAAACTGCGTATTTTATACGTCTTCCTTTATTACCGCGACTGCTTTGTTTTTCACTTCACATTAACACGTTTGTCACCATCTTTTTTTTTATTTGCTTTCACAAAAGCTATTAATTTAAAATCTGCTGTGTAGTTTAAAAGTTTTCGCTTCTTTATGACGATATTCGAATTTGAATATTTTCAAAACGAAACAGCTCACATCACGGTAAATTGCGATATGATGTTAGGGAAATCTACCTGTTATATCTTTATGAAGAACAGATTTCGTCTTTGAGCGTAATTGGACAAAGCTGATCATAGCTTAAATAACTCAGGTTTGTCGTGGTACCACCTGTTATTTATTTTATGAAACATAAAGTATTTTTTCTAAGCTTTTCTGATAAAGAATGTTTCTTAACAGATTATCCACGGCAGAATATTTTACGTACAACGAAACTCGGAACTTTTTAACACATAATCCGCGGATTATTTTCAGAAAAATACGATATTTATATTTTTATTTGAAAAGTTTTATTATAATATTATATTTTTATTCAATTTCCAATTATAATTAAAAATTTAATTTTATGTGTTGAGAAATTTTGGTTTTATTTAAATATGTATGTATTTAAAAAAGCAAAAGAAAATCTTTTTTTTCCAGTGGCAAACACTGATCTCGAATATCGGAGGAAACTTAGGGTTCTTCATGGGGTTGACACTGGTCACTTTCTTTGAGATCACGGAATTT
The DNA here is from genome assembly GCA_026290005.1 of Latrodectus geometricus. NCBI lineage: Eukaryota > Metazoa > Arthropoda > Arachnida > Araneae > Theridiidae > Latrodectus > Latrodectus geometricus. The sequence goes on along the minus strand of JAPDSC010066463.1, from coordinate 225,433 downwards.
CTCTGGGATGTCACGAGACTAACTTTTGCACGTTTCACCACACCGAAAGTGAAAGAATTTTCAGTTCCCAAAACTGTTGAAACATATCCAATCAAGGGACGAAGCGGTCAAAAGATGTAAGTGTTTTTCTGCAGAATTGTGGTTTGGGTCCCCTTCCTCGCCAACTTGGCGATGAACACGCCAAGCGTTTTAACCCCGACCTTTTTCAACCTTCGTTAAATCATTGTTCATCGTTCGTTAGAAAATCGTTAAAAATACGTATTTAATTTTCGTCGCCAAAACAATGGCGTTTTCGAAAAAGCGCTAAGCAGGGTACCCAAAGCACAATTTCACCATGATACTGTCCATAACAGAAATAACTTTTGAATAAATAATAATTATTGTTTTCATAATATTATAATTTTGTTTTCAGTGTCAGAAGGTTATACTATCGAAATCAACTGAAAGCTCTGCAACGAAGAAAACGATGGCTCTAAAGTTTTCTCTAATTATTTTGAATATTTTTTATAAATAAAATTATTTGGATAAATAACCAAAATTTTTAATCATTATCATGCGAATGTATATAATAAGAGTTATAATATTGTGAAATCTATTTTAAAATGCTATAAAAACAAGAAATGAAATTTTCTTTTATTTTGTTTCGTAATTTACTATACACACACAAAAAAGAAATGAACATTACTATCTCACTTATAAGTTTACGAAGTCTGAACTCAGAGCAACACATCTTAAAAAAAGATTTATTAAATTTGTGAATTTTAGTTGAAGATTGTAATTTAAAATATGTTAGGAGAATTCACACGCAATTAAATATTTAAAGATACTTATTATTTAAGCAAAAAAGATTCTTATGGTTAATTTTATTAATATATTTTGAAAAATATAGCAACAAGAAAACATTTTTCGTTTATTTTATGCAATATCAAAGTTTTACTTCAATGAATTTATGAATATTTACTTCTCTAGCTTTAAAAATTTTAAAACAGAACTGTGTTTTAAGACAGTCTTTTTTTATAAAACATATGAAAATCTCTTTTAAGTTTATAAATATTTACTATAAATTTATAATATCAGACAATCTTTATCCGAAATCGAACTCTATTAATCTTAGGGTATTTTTTTTTCTTAAAATCTGTTTTGTTCAAGGTTTTTCTTTATTTGTATTAAGAATAACTTATTATATTTAACTTTACTTTAAGAGTAACTTTTTATTTATTTATTTTTTTAAAGTTTGATAACCATCGCTGAATATGGTAAGTATAAAATATTATCGCCAATCTGATTACGTGAAAAGATGGATCCATTTTTTGCCCCGTGTTTCACTGTTAGCCAGATTTGTATAGTCTTTATGATGCTCTTTTTTGATCATCCTTTAAATTAATTTGTTTTTTAATCGGAAAAGTCTTACGGTTCTCACCATTTTCGCAAACTGAAAATTTTCAAGCATTCCTTATTTTACTAGATAGTTATTGAAATTTGCATGATTTTATGGCTTTCTCTGAATATTATAAGTGAGTGATTCTCATCCTTTTATCTCGTCGTGGCACACTTTTAACGATTTCAAAATTTAGCGGCGCATAAAGAAAACCGTAAGCTTAGAAGTCGCTTACTTACCTATAATTAATGTGAGTGAAATAATTTATGATAATAATTTGTATGTAATATAAAATAACACAATACGATTAAATAACATCATATCAAAATAACAACCAAACAAAGAGTAAGACATTACAATGTAGGAATAATCAGACTTTTAATGAGAAATTTCAGCTTAATGATTTTTGATAATTTCATTTATCATAACAACG
>JAPDSC010066463.1:203900-223612 GCA_026290005.1 Latrodectus geometricus | reverse complement strand
AAAAATCCGAATTCACACTAATAAAATGTAACCATAGATACTGGGAACTTCCGATGGGCAAATATTTCACTTAATAAAAGGTAACAGTTATCGTTACTTAGTTTTTAATTGTAATAAATATGTTACTGCACAGTTTTTACTTTAAGAAAATTTTAAGGGTACAAATATGGTACTTCACTGTTTTTTGACAGTGTACTTTTCTTGATTTAATTCACACAATTAAAATGTAGAAAATTGTAATCATAGATACTGGGAACTCTTGAAATTTCTTCTGTATAAATATGTTACTGTAATTTCTTCTGAGGGGCAAATATTTCACCTTATGATAGGTTACAGTTATTGTTACTTAGTTTGTAACTGTAATAAATATATTACTGCACAGTTTTTAACGCTAAAAAAATTTTAAGAGAACAAACATGAAATTTAGCTTTTTTTTTTTTTTTTTTTTTGCGGTGTACTTTTCTTTGATTCAAACAAACTTTATTTGTTATAAAAAATCCTTATAATTATTAGTACATCAATTTTTAAAATTTATTTATTAAATTAATTAAATTATTGATTAAATTAAAATTAAAATAAAACACTTTAAGAATTAGGTGGATTGATATATATATATATATATACTGGGAACATTTAAAATTTCTTCCCATGGGGCAAATATTGTTTTGAAAACTTTATGAAACCTTTTTCGTGAAAGGTCAGTTCTCGAAGATAAAAGCAGTTTTTTTTTTAACAGTAAAAAAAAATTGGTACTTAACTTTAAAACCAAGTTTTCTTTTAGAGTGTACTTTTCTTTATTTACACAAATTTTACTCGTAAGAAAACATTATAATCTTTACTGTACACATTTCTAAAATTTGGCGGCACACTTTAAGAATTATTTGGCACATAAAAGTGCCGTGGCCCAGTAGCTGAAAATCACGCTGCTATAAGAATTTTTTTTAACTCAAAATACACATACAGATACATATACACGCAAATACACTCTTCGTAGAATTTGTAATTGATAAGTTCAACAATTATGAAATTAAGTATTTTAGTTGCAACCTCATGTAAAATCTAGTTTTTTGTGCGAAGATTCAGACAAAATTTGATAAGGTTTGTGAAATGTGATTAAGCTATGTTATTGCATTGACGGAAGTATATTCAATATCGAACTTTATAAAAAATTTTTGATTCTTCATTTTTGTTATTGATTATTTTTTATTCTATATTTAATGTTCTTATTTTCTTATTTTATTTACAGTACTTTTATATTGAATAAAAATCCATTTAAATTTAAAACGCTTAACAGTATATTTTTGATAATTAAGAAATCATTATTCAGTATATAGATAAACTATTTAAGAGCGAAATAATTGCAATGAAATTATTTTGTGAAATAAATAAACCTATTTGAAATAGTCTTAGAAAAAAAAAATATAATACATAATTAATTATTTCCACCAAGTGTGTGTGAGGTTTTTTATAATCTAAATATTCCAAATAAAACTAAACAAACTTCACTTTCCTGACAAAAGATACCAAGTGTTTTCATGAGAATTGAAATCACATTGTACCTTGCTTCAGGTTTCTTGTTGGTTGAGAGTCAATAAAACTATGTCTTAAAAGTCACAAGACTTTTATTCGTAGCAAATTCAACAGGAAATTCCAGTTGCAGAAATACAAATTATACAATTGTAAAAAGCTTATTTCTCGCCAAAGATCGCCAAGTCATCAAAACTCTCGCTAAAAGGTCTCCAAATCACTAGGTATAATAGGCTAAATATAGGATGCAGATAATTGTTATCACATAAATAGAGGAAAAACTTGAAATTTCTTGCCTGGCGCAAATACTTTACTTTATAAAAGATTACAGTTGTCATTATTTAGTTTTTAAATGTAATAAATATGTTACTGAACAATTTTAAACTTTTAAAATTTTTTATTTATTTCCGTAATTTTATAATAACGGAAAAATATCTTATAATAAAATTTTATTTTTGTAGAAAAATGGTACTTAACTGTAAGTTTTCTTTTACAGCATACTTTTCTTTGATTTAAATAAACTTTACTTGTAATGAAAAAAAAAATCATTACAGCCCAATTTTTGCCTAAAATCTGAGTATTTCCTAACTGCTCGAGATATTTTAAGTCAAATACAAGTTATATTTATAAATTTGTTATGATATCATAAGAATAAGAACTTGCAAAAGTTTAAAAACCTGAAAATGTTTCTAAAGTGCAATTAGAGTTTAGTAATAATATTAGGTTGGGGAAAAAGTAATCTATTCTTTTTTCCGTAGACGTCTGTAGCGATCGATAGCTCGTGAGGTATCAATCAAACAATTTCTGATTTATGCTCGTTGGAAAGGTGACATTGGACACTAAAATATCCTCGTGCGGTTTTTTTGTTTGATTCATTCAGTTACGAGTACAAGGTTTTAAAAATGGAAGAAGACAAACAGAAAATTCGATGCATTTTCGTTTTTCTCTTGTAACGGCGAAAAAGATAGCCGGGTGGCTAAAATTGTGAAAGGTGTTTATCGTCCTATATAAGACTGTAACAACCAGTTACGTATAATTTTTGTTTCGTCGATTCCGTTCGGGTATTTTTGATGTTAGAGATGCACTTCGTATGTGGATACAGCATCGTCGAAAATGTATATAAAATATCAAAAAATGATCGAAGTTAACCGCAGGTCAGCAGTTGTAACGCGCAAGACCTAAAAATCTACATGAAAGCTGTTTTAAACCTTTTTACAAAGTGAATCCAAAAGAAGTTACTTAAAGTTCACGTAAAAATAATGGATTTCTTTTTCCCCAAACTAAAATAAGGCAGTGAGATCTCTTTCCCTCTTTTCCATCTCAAATATTTCAATATTATATGATATTGGTATTCAATATAATTATTCCAATATATATATATATATATATATATATATATATATATATGGCCTTAGTTAACAAAGTTTAATAAATTAATTAAAAATCGCAAAAATAGCAATAATAAAAGAAGCAAATCTAAATCAAATTGGTAAGTAAAAGAAGTTGAACAATGTAAAATGGAAAATACTCTCGGAATATATTCGCGAGGAGAATAAAAATGGATGTCTCAGAACAAGGCGGCAATTGTCGTAATTCTTAATGGCCAAATATCGAATCTTTAATTTTTCTATATGAAAGCAAATTTTTTTCCATGTTACTGTGATTTCTGTTATATAATTAGAAATTTCAACTTTCTTGAAAAACAATTTCTTGAAATTAAAAGTTAATGCTGATTTGAATTCTTCGTACAAATGTTTTTACCGTGATGTACTTATTTTCGACTATTAACACCTTTGTGGATCTCTGTTCGTTTCAAGAGAAAAGCGCGCTCTTATTTTTATCTTTGGAAAATGATCATCAATGTGTAAATGCTGCGGATAAAGAAGAAATGCATGCCACATATTGATACACGCAAAACTTTTTACATTTCAACAATGTCAAAGAAAAGTGGAACTAAGCGAGTTTTTGATTTTGAATAAAATATTGTTTTTTCCCCAAGGCAGTGAAATGTGTTTGCGCTTTTTCTATTGACACCAGCTAGTCGAATATCATTGGAATGAAAATAAAAGCAATTTATTAGTTAAGAATTTATTAAATAGCACTTTGCTATTTAATAACTTGGTAATTAATAAATAATTTCAGACATTCTTGATTTAATTTTAGCTGATAATTATGAGATTTCATTTCGTGTTGCTGCTTCGGCAGACGAAATAAATAAAATTTTTTTTTACAAACTGCAATTTTTTCGCAAAACTTAGGTGCCGAATGATTCTTGCCTTCGGTTCCACAGTTCTACCTTGATCTTTGAAGTTCATAGTGTCGATTATAAGCCGTGTCTAATTAGCCGTTGTTCGGGCGTGACAAACAAATCAGCAGAACATCTCTGTTTCTTTCTAAGAAACGCACTCAGGTAGTATTGACTTTATAGACTTGATTTTATTGGAAATAAGAAAAAGGTTTTTTGAAAATGTACTTATTCGTACGATTTATTTGTTATTGTAAAATGTATATTTCAAGTTAAATTAAAATAATTGAGATTTTATCTCGAACAATACAATTTATTTATGTTTCATTAAAAAGGAAAGAAATAATTTAAATTATATGAAATATTTTATTACGATAAGCTTATATATACAGCTTACAGTCATTACAAAGTTATGGTTATTACATAGATTTACGATTGCGGTTTGATAAACTGTTTATATAAATAATCAACAGATTGATTTCCGAAAATTCCAATCTCAAACGTTTTCTTCCCCCATTTCAAAAAATGCACCAAAGTATGAGAAATCCGGTTTTATAATCAATGTGCCATATCTAAATTAAAAGGATTGCCGCCTTCTTTCAAGATTTCTTACTTTTTGCTCAAAACAGCTCTTTCCTTTCCTAAAGTAGGAAGGATAGGATAAGTTAATTACATACATCCTGTAATAATGATGCAAAATTTAAAAAGAAATATTATGTATTGTACAGAAAACAACCTTAAAGTATTACTTTTGATATTAAAATATTAACTGAGGATAATTAAATGGATAACTTACCCTTTAAAAAAAGTTCATTTGAATTTTTTTTTAAATTCAAATGAATTATTTATATATTTATACATATATGATATATTTAAAGATATATGGTTTAAAACTATATATATATATATATATATATATATATAATAAAATAAAAATACATTTATATATAAATATATATATATATGTGTGTGTGTGTGTGTCTGTGTGTGTGTGTGTGGTAAATTGAGTAATCAATTGCTATCATAATTTACAAATTAAGGTTTACAGCCAAAATGTTTCTCTTGAGCCATTGGTTCAGAAGTTCCTGGTTCAATTCCCAGCACGAGCATTTAGGTTTATGTTTGTAGGAACTCGTTTGATAACGTTTTTTTGTAGTTATATTACTTTTCTTTCTTATGCTGCTTTTACGGGAGGCCGAAGTCTGGCTTCTGAAGGTTGCCAACATTTTTGGGTTTGAAAGAAAGAAAATACAAAAAAAGTTTTTATGCAGAAAGTAGCTGCTGTGGGGGCAAGAGCTTTAGAAAATTCTCTCGTTAATTTGTAGATTATTTTTATGTCTTGTTAATAAATTGTTGTTAATGAGGTTTGTCTCATACTTATAAAAAGTTTCAGCACAAACCAAATATTTTCTTAAATAGATTATAGTAATAAGATGTGTAAAGACACTCGACATTCGCTATGAAAGGTTTCAATGGAATTAAATCTATTGAGCAAGATTTAATGGTAGGGACAAAAACGAAATGGTCTAGTGGTAGGAAAATGCTCTTCGAAGCAGAAGATTCCGAGCTCAATCCCAACCATTATTGTGCAACGAGAGACGGATGTTGCATTTTTGCCTTCCGCGTGGTCTGTTAGGGTAAGTGTTCTTTGTTTTTTCCCTTGCGTTCGGTAAATATGGTCACCTATCTATGAAATGTTCTCCTGGAATGTAATATACGAGATGAATATTAAAATGCCTACAATCGTTTTGCTGTCGTCTTGTTGGTGTTTTAAAAATCTTTAGTCGAGATCTCTTTACATTAAAAGCTATATATAAAAATATTTTCCTCCTTTACAAGATTTATTACTTTACCAAAGCTTAGAAACTTTGTAAAGTGCTCATTAGCACAAGAACCAATATTAGGGATCAAATCCATTCATGGTTTTGGGATGCAAAGCATACGCCCCTGTTAGGTAATCAGCCTTACGCAAAACAGCATGTGCTGAATTCATTCACTTGATATTAAGTTTTATCGATTAATTGAAGGAATGGAAATATATATATATATATATATATATATATATATATATATATATATATAAACAATGTATTGAATGCTATAGTTTTGTGCTATCCGAAGAGAAATACTCTTATTAAGATGTTAAAATACATGTTTAAGTCACAGTTTAATATTTCCACACGTAAAATAAATAATCAATATGAAGGGAAAAAAGGATCAATGTTTATATTTGATTGGTAAAAAAGCAAAAAAACTATATTCAATAAAGTTACGTACTTCTCTTTTTAACTTTAAATTCGCATTTCATGTTGTAATTGAAAATACTTCTACCCAAAGAACTATTGCAGAATATGTCAATAACTCTGTTGAAACTGTGAACACAATAATGAATTCCGATTTAACGTTAAACAAAGCTGAAAAGCACGTTATTCATTGCCTAACACCAAAACATATCTCTACGTGCAGATAAATGCATGAAAAATCTTTGGCAGGTGAAAAATGTTGTTATACATTTGATGACGCTTGGATATATTTGTCTGACCAAAAAGAGATATGAACAAGCGATGTTCCTATTAAGACAGTGGTTGAAGTGTTTTATGAGTCATAACCTCCTTTTCGACGACGTTTCGTGAGTTCATTAGCACTGATATGGACCGCATTAACAAATGCAGACATTTAGATCATAGCCATTGGTAGCATTTGCTCATGCTTATGAACTGTTTATTTACTGCAGTTATTAACGTGTACCATGACTGATGTTGTCTTTTGCCTGTGGTACAAATCATAAGTTTTATCCACCACTAAAATGAATGAGGACAGCTCAAGATTTTAATTTTTGTAACCGACATGGCCATTTGTACTGACTGCTTTGATTTCCAGGTAGTCTATATATAAGGCTGTGTGAGTGGGATTGTAATATAATATTTAATTGTAGTTGTTTAAGTTTACAAATACTGAAATAATAGTTAGTATAATTTTATTCATAAATGAATGTAAACTTTTTTAAAAACCAGTGAACTAATTTCAACTTTATCGGAGGAGAAAAGTCAAAAAATGTTGAAAGATTTTTAGAATCTATAACCATTAAATATTGATCTATAAATGGAAGATTTAAAATATAAAAAAAGATTTAATGGATGAGTTGCTTCGAATATGTTATAGGTACCCGTTTATAGGGTAGGCAACCATTCACACAAAGAAAGGGTACAGACAAGAGAGAGAAAGTACATTCATGCCCGAACTGGGTTTCGAACCCAGGACCTCTCTATAAGTAGACAGGATGGGTGGCTTTAAAATACGCGATTAAAATATATTAAGCGATTTATAAAAGACTGTTGTAATAAATTAATGATAATATACTAATGTACTGAAGCATTAATAACATTCCAAATCGTTAGATTGAATATTCTCTGCAAACATTTTAAGAAAAATTTATAGCTTGATCTATTTATGTATGTAATAATAATTTTTGTTCAACTTCTAATGAAGATAATTTGTAAAAATTGCTTTGAAATAACATACTAACTTGTAATTAAAGTAAATTTTAATTAAAACCAAAATTGCAATTAAATTTATTAAATCATTTATACTGGTAAAATAAAATAATACATTATTCTATTAATTTTTAAATAAACTAATATATAAATAAGTATTAAATTTGAAAAAAAGTTAGGTACACAATATAGCAACACTAATATTAGCAGATTTCTTAATTTATGAAGAATCTCTGAATCAGAGAAATTCATAATGCAAAACAAATCGCCGAAAAAGGTTTCTTGTTGCAATGGACACTTACGTTTTCTGAGTCGTGTGAACTTTAGGATTGCAGGCACAGGCAACTCTTATGAAATCGTAAAAGAACTGTGAGATCTCAAAGAATGTCACCAGTGTCAGTCCCATGAAGAAACCTAAGTTTCCTCCAACATTTGCAACTAGAGTTTCCCACTACAAAGGAGATATTGAGAAAATAAGAATATTAGAAACTGATGCAACACTAACAGGCTACGTAACTGTATATATATTAGGTTGGGGAAAAAGAAATCCATTATTTTTACGTGAACTTTATGTAACTTCTTTTGGATTCACTTTGTAAAAAGGTTTAAAACAGCTTTCGTGTAGATTTTTAGGTCTTGCGCGTTACGACTGCTGACATGCGGTTAACTTCGATCATTTTTGATATTTTATAGAGATTTTCGACGATGCTGTATCCCCATGCGAGTTGCATCTCTAACATCAAAAATACCCGAACGGAATCGACGAAACAAAAATTGTACGTAACTGGTTGTCACAGTCTTATATAGAACGACAAACACCTTTCACAATTTTAGCCACCCGGCTATCTTTTTCGCCGTTACAAGAGAAAAACGAAAATGAATCGAATTTTCTGTTTGTTGTCTTCCATTTTTAAAACCTTGTACTCGTAACTGACTCAACCAAACAAAAAACCGCAAGAGGATAGTTTAGTGTCTAATGCCACCTTTCCGACGAGCATAAATCTGAAATTGTTTGATAGATACCTCACGAGATATCGATCACTACAGACGTCTACCGAAAAAATAATGGATTACTTTTTCCCCAACCTAATATATGAAGAGGATATTCATGAAAAATTTGAATAAGTTGCAACAATTCGTTAATGGAGTTTAATTTTTCCAAAGATAATAGACTCATGTGTTAATATATTTATTTCAATGGAGAGAAGAAAATGTAAGAGTTAAATCTTGTAGAAAGAAGTAGATTCTTCTAGAATCTATTATCTCCCCCATTATAGTATTTTTTCATCCAAATAAAGGCAATTTCGCCAGGTATCTCTCTTCAGGTAACGAAAAATATCAAACTCACTAGATCTATTAGGTCTAGAAAATATGGAGGGCGTTAAAGTATTATTAGGAACGTATCTGAAATTTATTATTCTATGGCTGATAATATGAAAAAGCTTATTTCCAGAGCGATGAAATGTTCAAACCATACTGTTATTTTCGAGGATGGGCAAACTTGCAAAAGGATGATAACTTTCATTGACTTTGCAGGGTGTTTTGATTTGATAGCTCATCGTATTTCAAGATGTGTTCTGCATACACTGCAAACATGTGATAGTGAGTTTTGCGTGTTCGAGCATGTTCAGGCACCGAGAAACAAACCATATCTCTCAACTCTTATTTCCAAGGATGGATGATTTTTTCACCATGATTATTTCTCGAGCTGTGTATGTGAGGACAAAACCCATCTCTACATTTTTTTAAAGGATGGATGAACTTCTCACCATTTTTTTTTCCAGAACAGTGTATGTGAGGACAAACTACGTCTCTCTCTTTTTGTTTCCAAGGATGGACGAACTTTTCACTATGCTTATTTCCAGAACAATGAAATGCGATGGACAAACCACACCTCTCCACTTTTACTTCCAAGGATAGTAGATTGGCTTTGGTTTTTCCAGAGCAACCAAATGTGAGGACAAACCACACCTCTCTACTTTTACTTCTAAGGATTGGTGATCTTTCCACCATGTTTATTTCCTAAGCTGTGTATGTGAAGACAAAACCCATCTCTCTACATTTTTTTAACGGATGGAAGAACATTTTACCACTTTTTTCCAGAGCAGTGTATATGTGGACAAACCCGATCTCTCTTTTTTTTGTTTCCAAGGATGTACGAACTTTTCACCATGCTTATTTCCAGAACAATAAAGTGTGAGGACAAACCACACCTCTCTACTCTTATTTCCAAGGATGGACGAACTTCTCATAATGCTTATTTCCAAAGCAATGTAATGTGTGGACCAGTATATTTCTACAATGCCCTTCGCTTACCAGGCGAATGACAGGTTCAATACATAACATGAACATTTTTTCCTACGTGTGTGCGGTTTTCATTAAATTGCCCTTCATCCTCTCATATACTTACATGTAAGGTGTGTTTATACCAAAAGATCGAGGTATAGCATTAGCCACATTGGTTTATGTAGGTATTTATGATTTAATTTATCAGATTATATTTAATTTATTAATAATTATTTATGATTATATTTATCAATATTGATCATTATTTTAATATAATGATCAATATTATGATTAATAATATCATAATATTGATCATTATTATAATAATTAATGATCAATATTATAATTGATTTAATTATTTTAATGTAGGTATTTATGATTTAATTATTATCCTCTTTTTCTCACTCATTAATCCTAAATTATTGTTGTTGGAGCCTTTCATCATAAAATAAGAAATAAATTATAATACATTTAAGACAATAGAAATTCTGTAAACGTAAATTTAACATTCAACTCATAAATGAGAGTTGTGTGTACATGAATTAATTGGTCTTAAATGAGTAGATATGAAAATTTTTCGATTAATTACTAATCTTGAGACTAATGAAATAGAGCCATTCTTTAAAAGATTATATTTTAGGTTACCTGAGTATTGGAAATATTTTAGTGAAATAATTCATTTTTTCATTATTTTTTGGAATAATATTAACGGAAAAATATTCATGTTAATATTGGACAAAGCTTCTAAACAATTTTGAATAACGCTTACGATATCTCATCTTTGTAAATTACATTAAATCGTTAAAAACTTATAAAAAAATCTTTGAAAATTATAAATTCATTGAAATTAGTGAATTTATAAATCCGTTGAAAATGATTAAACAGGGAATATTTACTTCTTGAGTTAGGATTAAAATGAAAATGACATTTTTTTTTAATTGAAAAGAAATTTTTGAAGAATGGCCGTTAATTAACCAAGATTAGAATCATATCTATTAACTTAATTACCCAGGTCTAGTTAAGATTTGAGAGTTTAAAAAAGTTGAGCGTATTTGAATCTGGATTAAAATTTTGCACTTTCGGAATTAAAGTATTCATTTTGAATAAAAAGGACAATATATTGAAAAAGAATCTTTATTTTTATGGGAAAACAACGCTCGTTCAGGATTTTGCTGTGATTGATAAAGAACAAATTTTAAAAAATGCACAGAACAATATTTCAATGTATATCAAATGTATATAAGTATTCCATTTAAATCATGTTGCATTGATTACATTATTTAGTTATAGTGCTTTTCTGTTGTTGTTGTTTCTAATCCTCCAGCTGTCTGACAAAGTCAGACAAGATCATAAAGACCGCTGACCCAAAGGTAGTCAAGGACAAGAAGGGAGGAAGTGTAAATCTTTCTCTCGAGAGCTTAGTATATGCTCGGCAAAAGCCTGTTGAGCATGACATCTGTAGCAAATGGCATAAATCTTACTGTTCTCAACAAAAGTAAGGTTCTTAAAGTGGCCGCTTGCTAACCTTTAAATAGCAGTTTGTGAGCTCTATTGCACTTAAGATTGAAGAAAGAGCCAGGCTCTTTCCCCGCATACCAGTAGAGGGATCTTCCATTTTTTTGAAATTTCACGGTTGATTGATGTTAAAGATAGGTAAGGGCCGAGGGAGATGAATTGAAGTTGCCCTCTTTGGCCAAGCGCTCATTGCCAAATATGTTGACACTGAAAAGGAATGTCGTGCGACTCCTGATCTTCAGAAGAATGGGAATACTTGTTTTATTTCCAACCGTGAACCACCTGTAGAGGTGTTGTAGAGAGGAGCGACTGTCCAAAAGGATCCAGAGGTCTCCGAAGTCATTTTCATTGAGAGTAGCTTCAAGGCCATGCTCAATTGCAATTCACTCACATTTGAAGAGAGGTCAGGGTTATCTCCCGGTTTCTCAATATAGATTCCACTACCGGTGTAGTCACCCAGCCTACTGCCGTCACTATAGATCTTAATAGTGCTTTTCTATTCTAATTATATTATTATTATAATATACGATGAAAGGATATTTTGTTACTTTTTCATCACTACACGACTGGAAGTGATGGTTTTTTTGTCTATACAGGGTACCCAGTGGATATCTTAGCCCATGAAAGTCTTCATAATTTTGAAGCTGGGGTCAAGAAAAAGACACGCAGACTTAGCCTGCCACACGAAGTGCAAGGACATTGAGACAACTATATTTCACATAAAGGACATTACACCAGCCACCATCGGTCAATACGACGGATCTTCGATGGCGTCAGAATTCGAACTGATTACCTTCCTATAACGAGAACGGATCTACTAACCAAATAGGGCATCGCGGTCTGCCTCAAGCTTTATAATTTAAAAAGCTGATTTCCTTTTTTAAGAATAAATCCTAATTGTCTTTTATGTGTAATCAATTTTGCAATCATATTTTTCGAATAAACGACTGAAAAAAATGATGTGAACTATCCATTGATAAATAACTTAATATCGTATTATAATTTTGAGAAAATACACTTAGGAGCATTGAAAATAGAGCACCAAGAAGCGAGCATGAGATTGAAATGAAATGTCATACATATAATGATATAGTTGTGAGATTCACTTGATACCAAAATCATGATAATTAAACAAATACACAGTATGTGCGATTAGACAAATACTGTGCAACCTCAAGAGAGTATCATACAGCTTCCAGCTGCAGTACATGCCACCACGTAAACCGACATCGAGTTCATTAGACGTCTGATATTATCTTGAGATAGATGTGTGCACAAATCTTTAAGAGCTACTTCCAAATCATATATAAAGTGACACAGCTGCACCTGACGTTTGAGCATGAACAAAACATGCTTTATCGGGGACAAGTCCGAGTACGGGCCGACCATGGAACAGTCTGAACAAGAGGTAGGAAATTTTGAGAAATTCGAGCTGTATGTTGAAGAGCAATATCTTGCTGGAAAACTGTCACAGGAAAACCATTTAGGAAAAGTCCCACGTGTGGTTGAAGAATGTCATCAATAGAACGTTGGATGGTTAAAATTCCATGTATCACAACTAGCGTGTATCGGTTGTCATAGGATATGGTCCCCTAGACCTGTGTTTCTCAACCACCGGTCCGCAAGAAATATTTACCGGTTCGCGAAATATCCAGCTTTTATAGGCCAACCACTGATACAGTACCTACAATAATAATAGTTTACTAGTTTAAAAAATAATGTAATCTTTGATGAAAAATACAACAAACTGGCAACTATGTACAGTGGGACAAACAATTGAGGATACACCTTTCTTTTACTTTATAAATCCTACTTTCAATCGAAATAACACGTTAACTAGAAGTGCAAACTTAATTTTATTCTTAGACATAACAAAAGGTTTAATTAACATTAAAAATAAGGAAAAATCAATGACAAAATTCTAAAAGAAAAATTTTCAGAGGCATTTCAAATAAACATAATCAAACTTCTACCTCAAAAAATTGAGGATACACCAATGAAATTTTTGTTCAACTAACACTAAATTTTTATTCTGTTTGCTACTATAATAATCTAAGTTTGGGAAATGTCATCTTAAACTTTTTGGACTGTTTATTTTTGTCTTTTGAAGTTGGTTCTGTGAATTTAAAGTCGCAAATTTAAATGGAAAATGACTCCTCGGTGAGAGACCAGTATTGATGTAAGAAAATTTATATTAAGATTATTTAAGAAAAGAAAATCTTATCGTGAAATAGTTGAAATTGTTGGTAGAAGCCACTCGTGTGTCCAGAAAATCATTGGAAGATTTAAAATCGATGGATTAATTGAAAATAAAAGTGGAAGAGGAAGGAAAAGTATTCTGAGTGATGGAAATTTTGAAGGATATCAAGATTGATCCTAAACTAAAGGAAAATTTTGAAAGATATCAAGATTGATCCTAAACTAAGTTACGTCAAACTAGCAGCAGAAACTTTTCAAATAATGAGCAGAAGTGTAAGTGCTGAAACTGTGAGAAATGGGATTAGACATGCTGGATATAACAGTCAAGTTTCTCGAAAGAAACGATTTATAAGCTTACGAAATCAGAAAAAGAGTTTGGAGTTTGCAAAAACTCATCAATTGACGACAGATAACTTTTGGAAGAAAGTTATATTTTGTGATGAAAGTGAATTCAAAATTTTTGGGAGCAATTGTCGTTGGAGCATTTGAAGAAAACCGAACACTGCTTTGGATCCAAAAAATTTACTTCCTACAGTTAAACAAGGCGATGGTTTGGAGTTGTATGCCTTCAAATGGAATAGAAAATTTAATCTTTATAGATGGCATAATGGATCACAAGCTTTATATAGATATACTCCGCAACAATCTTAAAGAAAAAGCCAAAAAAAAAAAAAAAAGGTTTAGATGGAAATTTTATATTCCAGCTCGACAACGACCCCAAACATATGGCACGTAATGTCAAAATGTGTTGTCTTTTTCATTATAAACAGCAATTGTACATACCAACACAGTCCCTTGACATCAATGTCATAGAAAATTTGTAGACCACACTCGAAACAACGGTCCAAAAACACCAAATTAGGAACAAAGCCCATTTAAAGCAAGTGTTACAAGAAGAATGAGATAAAATATTTTCAGATACCACCAAAAATTGGTCGAATCTGTACCAAGATGTTTGGAGGACATTATAAAAGCCAAAGGACATGCAAACAAATAATGACACTGTCTTTGTATGTGATATATAACAAACATTTCATTGGTGTATCCTCAATTTTTCGAGGTAGAAATTTGCTTGTGTTTATTTGAAATGCTTCCGAAAATTTTTCTTTTAGAATTTTGTCATTGATTTTTCTTTATTTTTAATGTTAATTAAACCTTTTGTTATGTCTAAGAATAAAATTAAGTTTGCACCTCTAGTTAATGTGTTATTTTGATTGAAAGTAGGATTTATAAAGTAAAAGAAAGGTGTATCCTCAATTGTTTGTCCCACTCTACCTAATCGCGTTTCATAAATTGCCGTACCACCAGCGTTCCCAGTCTATTATAATTATAATAGATCTGTTATTATTCAGCAGTCCTTTTACGTTGTCACGTTACTCACCAAATCTGTTACTATTTTGAGTTTTTATGAAATTTACAAAATTACCCTTTACCTAAATTAAAAAATCAAACTGCCGGTACCCCGGCACTCTTTTTTACTATTCTATGAAATCTATTACATTTTGAAGTGTCGACTTATTCCTTTTAATCAGATTGTTCTGGTAACACTGCTTAGAACACCAGTTAAGGTGTGCCTGTCTGCCTTGGTGCCTTGTGTATCCCTGATTACTTGAACGCTGACTATCGCAGTATCTCAGTGTCCAAGGCATCTGGCGTCTTGATTACGTTTTGTTTTTGATTTTTATCATTCTGCACACTTGGGCAATTCTTGAAAACTATTTATCAGCGTAAGTTTTTAATAACTTCTGAATTTAATAATATGAATTTAATATTATAACTACTATTTCTGTAACTTTAGGTATATAAAATCAATAACCAGAATGAGTAAAAAGGAAACGAAACGCACATTACTAAATTTTGTGCAAAGAAAGGATTTTCAAAAAC
Organism: Latrodectus geometricus; assembly: GCA_026290005.1. Lineage (NCBI taxonomy): Eukaryota > Metazoa > Arthropoda > Arachnida > Araneae > Theridiidae > Latrodectus > Latrodectus geometricus. The sequence continues at coordinate 208,462 of JAPDSC010066463.1, read as the reverse complement.
CAAGTACGTCATCCACCCCTTCGAATACAGATGAAAGTGAATATAGTCCACAATCTTATCTGTAAATTATAACAAACAAAATGCTTTAAAAATTATGTGTGTCTTCATAATTTATCTTTGTGAAAAATTGTGCATTGGGTCGAATTATTAATATTACCGGTCCGCGCGAACGTGCCGAAATATTTAACCGGTCCTTTGAGTAAATTCAGTTGAGATTTGCTCTAGACCGCAATGCCCTAGACCATTGCGCCTCATGTGCGGTCAATGTGTTGCGCAAGTGTACCATTCACCAGGACAAGTTTGATTGGTTATTATTAATCACGTGAATATATGTTATTGCAAACTAGTTGAGGAGGTAGCTAAATTTTCACTAAAAACACTTAAATAAAAATGATTAAGTTTTCGAGAAATGTTATGACGATTGATTGTTCTGCATTGAAAGGAATGTTTTGCAATTATTGCAATGATTAATTAATTTTATTTGTTTCAAATCTTTCCTTAGGATTTTCAAAACATGTTTTATTCAAAAATTGATAAATATTTATAAATGTAAATGAGTTAGACTATATAAAATAAATAATTGATGCAATTTTAACTCATTTAGCATATATCAGGAGTAGCAATAAAAGATCAAAGATTCAATGTTTTGACTATTTTAAATTTTCTGATAATTTTTTATTTATGTCATAAATGAATAGTAGTTTTATTATTTATGTCATAAATAAATAGTAGTTTTATTTAATGTGCTAAATGATACAAAACTCTTCAAACGTTATTCAAGCCACACCTATACATATGAACAACTTACACTATAGGAAGCCACTTCACTCTGATTCGAAACCATAAATGTGTTGTAGTACACTTTTACACCTAGCATTGATTTTCTAAAAAATAAAACACAAATTATTAAATATTCCTTAGGAAATAAAAATGTATGTAACTTAACAAAGAAAATTTATAAAACTTCCAAACAAAATGACTTTTTGTTTTTTATCAGAAAAATGTGCATGTGAATGCTTATTTTTATAAATTAGAAAATAATTTACTCTAAAACTTCATTTCATAATAAATAATTTATATTTTCTTAGTAAAATCACTCATGAAATATTTGATAAATGGTTTTTAATACACAAGGAAGAACCTATTAAATTTCCCATTAAACTTTTTATTTATCAAAAAGGTTTGACATTTCTATTTGTTTGCTGGACAAATTTCTGACTGAAAAGCCACTAAGTATAGCCAACTGCTCGTGATTTTAAACCAGATTAGTACAAGTTTAACCTCTAAAAATGTCAATTTGTAACCTGTTATTCCTCATATCTAATGTTGAAAAGATACTAAATACAACCAATAGATTGTGATTTTGTAAAAGATCAGTACAGGTTTAACCTCTAAAAATATCAAGAGCTTTTCAATTTGTAACCTGTTATTCCTCGTATCTCATTTTGAAAAGACACTAAATACAGTCAATAGCTAGTAGATTTCTACCAGTTCAGTCTGGGTTTAACCTAAAAAAATTCAATTTATAACATGTTATTCCTTGTATCTCATGTTGAAAAGACACTAAATACAGCCAATAGCTAGTAGTTTTGTACCACATCATTACAGGTTTAACCTCTAAAAATTCCAGGAGCTTTACAATTAGTAACCTGTTATTCTTCGTATCTCATGTTAAAAAGACACTAAATACAGCCAATAGCTAGTTGTTTTGTACCAGATTAGTACTGGTTTAACCTCAAAATATGTCAGGAACGTTTCAACTCATAACATGTTATTCCTCATACCTGTTGTTGAAAAGACGCTAAATACAGCTAAATCTCGTAAGTGTGATCAGTATAGGTTTACCTACTAAAAATGTCAGGAACTTTTCAATTTATAACGCATTATTCCTCATAAATCGAGGAAAGATATCATATTAATGATTTTTATTCAATTCCATAGATTTCCAGGAGACAATTTCTGTCCTGAGGGCGATGGCTGTTACATCATTGATTCTCAGATCGTTATTATGTTAAAATTGATGATTTTCCTGTATAATATCATGATATATAATTCGTCACTGGAGATGAAATATCTTGACAGCAAACAACTCTGTTCTTGAAATAATAAATTTTGTCAACATTTGGGCATATTTCTAACGGAGTATCCTTGGAAAACTTTAGCAGTGACAGCTGCTTAAAATTTCTTACTAATGTTTAATGATTAATTAATGTATGTTAAAAGCTTGTTTCGTGAAATTTGAAAAAGTTACTCTTTTTTAATGATTTCTTTATCTTTTCTTATCGTTTCTAAATCTTAAAAAGCAACTGCAATTTTCTTTCTCAACAAGCTTAAAGGAACAACCAAATAAATCATAAACTTATGTGGATACCATAACAATAGTCTATTAGATATGCAAAGCTGTTTTCAAAACTGTCATGAAAAGTAATTGCAAAATATTTTAAAGTAAAATAACTTCCGTTTTCCGTATATTTACCCTATATATCCAAGTGAGCAAGTATTCACAAGTATGGTATAAAGAGTTCGTTTTCTTTCATTCATTCGAATGATCAACTACCAAGAGTTCTGCTCGAATGGTGGAAATTCATGGTAACTTATGATAAGGGGCGCAGTTTGAATACTCATAATTTAGAAAGATGAAACCTCCAGACTTTATCCCCAATGATTTCAGTATCATTTGACATGGTGGGTATTGCAAATACAACCTATTTTATGCCCACTCATAAATATGATGGTTATGTAAGGAACAGAACTCATTCTATCTCCCAATAGTGATTCTTTCCAAAGAACCCTAATAATGTCGAAATAAATTTATGTATTTTAGGTATAATGCATTTGCACGTGTAAATTTCTAAAATATTCTGCATCCTTTTGGAATAAATTAATACCTTCGTTTCTTATGTTCATAGTTAAATTTAAAAATTTAATAATAATGGTATTAAATGAGAACATCTTTAACTTACTCGTCTGTGTGATTGATGTACACCATGTCACCCTGCTTATCTAGTTTCAAAGTGTGAACTGCTTTAATAGTTCTGTAATAGTTCTCATTCAGCTCACTGGCTGCTACAGTATAACTGTATGTAGTCTCGCTGCATATAAATAAAACATAATTCGCTTCAATAAATGATAAAAAGACAAGAAATTCACTACAGGTTAAGTTCATGAAACAAAAACCTTTAAAACACCGTTCACCATTTAAAATATTTTTTCTAATTTATTAAATCTTGCCTCAACGTTCAATTTGTGGCTTATGGGTACCTGATAGATAGTTTACTATCTGAAACATTCGTAAGGTAGCCGCCTAGTTTGTCTGGTGGTCAGAGGGCCTAACTGCGGATAGGGAGGTCATGGGTTTGAATCCGGATTCGGGCATGGGTGTAATTTCTCTCCGTCTCCCGTCTTTGTCTTTTCCTTGTATGAATGAAGTGTGAATGGTTGCTTAACCTATAAACGTGTTCTTATGGCATGTGTATTTATTTGTATAAAGAAATCCTATCTCCAGTTATCCTCTTCAATGTGAGCTCCAAAAATGTCGTCATAACCTTACATTTGTAAGGTACTTTTTAATATAATATTTGGCCTTCAAGAGGCTTTCCAATGAGTAAAATAACATTCAGTCAAGAATGGAAGTTTTATGTATACACCGAAAACCCCTGGACCTTGATAAATGCTTATGCAGAAAGAAAGTACATAGTGTGTATTTTCCACTGTTCGACGGTGAAATGGAATCTGGAGCTTTCGCTTTTAAGAAGCATTGTGTGATTGTTTTCTTCTTGTGCCAGCCTGGCTGTCAGTATGGTGCGCACTGCTTCACTTTTTGAACTGAACCGTAATATGATGTGGAGTCCTAAGACAGTCAGTACACACATGCCATAGGTAAGAATAGGAAACCATTCACAACCCATTTATACAAGGAAAGGACAAAGACAAGAGAGAGAGAGAAAGTACATCCCTGCCCGAACCAGGATTCGAACCCAGGACCTCTCCATCCGCAGTTAGGCACCCTGACCACTGGAAAGGGTGGGCTGCTTAAGAAACATTCCCATAATAGTAAATACACTGGTTATAAATATATGTCCAAACATACGTCTATTTATAACAGCGAATTGGATAATCAAATACTGAAAGTGTTATAAAAGTGTTTAATCAATCCCTTTTGATTGCGAAAGGGATTGATTTTCATAAAAAAAACCTTTTCATATATGAAGAAAATTGGAAATATCTCAAGCATGCACCTTGATAAGTGTAAATATAGAAAAAAAAAATGGGGTGGGTTTAGTTTCAAATTCAAATCACTAGATGCCCCAATAATTAAAACTTGTACTTCAATAAATGTTTTTGTAACTTAATGTGTTTTAATTCTGAAGAAGACAAAGGAAACTTCTAAGTACCAAATAGCACACATGGTTGAGCAATAATTTTGCAATTTACACAAAACTATAAGTGAAAGCCTTAAATCTCTCCGTTTTGTAGAATTTGTAGAAATAGGCAATAACAAATATTAAATGGGTTTTGCTCTATTTAAACACTCCATTTATATAGTTTATGGAATATTACAT
>JAPDSC010066463.1:161850-198900 GCA_026290005.1 Latrodectus geometricus | reverse complement strand
CTTCGTAAGAAGATTTTCAGCTATCAAGAATTTGCCAACAGAAGCGATATTCAGCTGTATTCAGCCTACCGACGCGCCTGATAGCCTTTCAAGCTCTAGGTTTCATGCTATACTGTTTATGTACAATAGGTATTAATTAGGTACAATAGATCCCTTTTATTTACTTTCCTTTATAGTGTCACAGTTTTTTTTACTAGCATAGTATAGGCATGTGATTCAAACAATGAATCTGAATTAAGTTCAGTTTTTGTATTATTATTTACAAAAATAAACAGTTCAATATTATAAACATAAGTGATTATTTACTGGAAAATATAACTTTCGTTTCGCTTTTCCACATAAACTATTAAACTATAGTTAAAAGCCTATTTTATTTTAGAAGCAATATATTTCCCGGTTATTATTAGGCTTACATAGTATATCACTGAAAAGATAAATTTTAATGGAAATTTAATATTTTTTTCCAAGAAACATCTTTTTAATTTGTTTGTTTTACAAATGATATTTTCTAAAGTAAAACAAGTAATATCTGATCATTTTATGGATCTATTAACGTCCTTCATTTTAAAGTCACACATGAGTCTCACATTGACAGGTTGATCGATGGCTCATTTTAAAGATCCATTAGGGTTACCTATTTATTAGCTCTGGGAACCACGCATCAGAAAGGAAACCTGGAATCATCAGGCTACCTTACACGAGACCTTTCACCTTTCAATCATTTAAGTCACATGACATTGCGATACTGATGATTGATTGGTTGATAACCAAGTGCCTTTGTGATCTTACCTGCAGGGTGGCCTACAGTTGCAAGCCCCACTGTGCCGATCGATTTCCTCCGACGATTTTGTCACACATTTCCCTGCGAGTAAAACAAAATTCAATTTAAAAGTTTTGCATTCAAACATATAGCATTTCAAGAAAAATAATGTATACTATAAACTCAGATTTTGAAAACAAATGGATTACTAGGAAATAATTAGCACAATTTTCTTACTCAAAAATAACATTTAAATTTTCTGTCATATGCTAATTTCTAAATGTTCGCTAACACCTTAATGCATTTGCCTGTGTCTGACACGTCGAAAGTAACAGGCAAATTTGCACATGCCCGTGCAAATGTACCTCACACGAACTTGTATCTTGTGTTGTTTAAAATACCCGCCTGAGATACGTTCCAGTGAATATATACTAGATTATTATTAAACTTATTTAATATAGATGGCATTGATAATTATTTTACCAGTTTTTCCGAATTTAACTCGTGCTTTAAGTAGTTAACCAAGTGGGCCATGCTGATGGTCGAAAGATCAGGTAATTTAACTTACGGTTATGTAGTCTCTCGAGTGCAAAAAATGACCACTGAGCGTTAAGTAAACCAAATTTTAATTAAGTGCCGTAAAAAGTTAATTAAGTATAGACTTTCATCCTTATAGCATAACCTGAATAAAAAATAATTAAAAAAGGCAATAAATAGATTTTTGAATCAAAATAATTTTCCAGGTAAAAGATTTCATAATGAATATTACCAATTATTGAAATTTTTTAATTAATAATTTGAAAAACTAGCCAATTAAAAATTTTGTTAAAATTGATTTTTGTATTTATGATACCTGTTTAGGGGATGCAGGAAGCCAAAAAATTCTTTTCTTGAACAGAAGAAAAGTTTTTGGTTTACATTTTCGAGTTTTTATACACAAAAATGTAGGTATTTTAAATATTTATTACGTAACCAAATATGCGCTCTATTCATTTAAAAGTATAATATTTTATAAGATTAATAAAACAGTTAAAGCTTTTTTGCTAGTAAATTAATTTTTAACATGAACTATTTTAGTATTAACTTTTGGGAATCGCCACTCAAAATATTTCTTCCTATATTTTAGATATTCATTTTGTACCGAGGTCTCTAGCATCTCTCCTACAATACAGAACTATGACTCAAATGATTCACGTCCAATAACGACAAAGTTGATGATCATTTAGAGTTGCCTTGTGTTCACCATTAGGACGTAAATGACTCACTTTATTTTTTGGTTTTAAAGAAATATTCTGTTACTTTGCTTAAAATATTTTCTTTCTTCTAGTTTAAATGTCTGTTATTATGACTACAGTTGTCTTTCAATCTGCTATTAGAAATAAAAAAAAATATTTTTGATATTTTAATTTTAAGCGAAATAATTTATGATTGCTTATAAATTTTTAGAATATATTTTTTTATGTTGTTTTGTTTCTTCGCGCAAAAATGTGCTTTAAAAACAATAGGTGGTATTATCTTTCAAAATTCACACAAACCCAAAAGAATAAAAATTCAACGAATTTATAGTTATTTTTTTACAATGAATATTTAGAAATGTATTTTTATTAAATTTCCTTATGAAAAGATTTTTTAGTTTTTTTTATACTTTTTTTTATTTTATTTATTTACTTTTTGTTTTTACTCCTTGACCTTTTTTTTCATTTTTAACTTTTACATATAATGTGCAATAATCCAATACTTAAAATATTTGCTGTTTTTCACGTTATAAAAACGATACATTGGGCTGTAGATTTTAAACAAATATCTTAAAGAATCTTACATTGTTTAATATATATATATATATATATATATATATATATATATATATATATATACAATGAAATTTTGAAATTTCATTTCATCTACTAGAGTTATTAAATAACCCTCCAATCGACTTAAAAAAAACTTCAAATTATCAGTTTTACTTATACTGTAAGTAAAAGTCTTATAATATACTTACTTACACTAACTACTAAAGGATTAAGGAAAAAAAATAGCTATAATTCTCCCGAAAATTGGTAAGTAAAAAGTGAATTTTATGACATTATGCAAAAGCTGCTGTCGGGAGGATGCCTCAGTGCAAGGCTGATATAAGAAATCTGGTAAAGCAAAGTTATAACAATGTCATCAATAAACCAAACAATTTTGATTGCGAGCTAATAACAATGATACTCTTATCTTGACCAAGAAACAATTGAACTGTGACCAGCTAGATCACCAGACCCAATCGAGCATGTTTGAGACGCTCTAGGATGACCTGTAACTGCTCTCAATCCTCCTAACCTAATCACACTTTCAACTGCTTTAGGAAAGCAATTACTCTAAAGCATTTCCTACGAAATTAATAGACCGCATAATTGAGAGCATTACATATTGATTGCAGCTTGTGCTATACTATTTCTCGAGTGGATCATATTAAAGGTATTTTTCCTATACAAAACTTACACTTCCCATTTGTACATTGTATACATATGCTAATTTCTATAACATCATAATTGTCTGGTGATTTTTTTATAATATTTTGTTCCTCCCTTTGTGATGTATAATAAATTTCCTTAAATTCCTCGCATAACGTTTTGCGCTATCGTCATTTTTGTCATTTTTCCTTAATTTCTGATAGCCAGTGTATTCTCAAAATCATTTTCAAGTAAATAAAAAAGATATCTTAATAGATTTTATTTTAAAAATATTGCAGGCCATGAAACAAATGCTTTATGTGCTAAGTAAGGATGACTTAAATATTTCTTTGATTTATGAAGTTCCTGCTTTTGTGAGATTAAAATCGATAATAGTATCTCAAATAAAGAATGATTTTTGAAAATTTTACACTATTTACTTTGAGTATCATTTTTGAAGTCACATAAAGGAAATGGGGGCGGTTGGCTGGTGAGCACAGTTCCCCTCAACAGGTGTCTCGTGGTGCAGTTGCATACTTTCGTTATGTATTTAAGTGCACAGTTTTTCTCACATCCCTAAAACAGAAGGAGAGAAAATCTTTTTTGAGACTTGGAAAACAAGAAAATATCTTTAGTTCATAACAGCATAAAATAAAGCAAGTATAAATTTTATATTATTAAAATATAAAAAAGGTTTTGTGAAAGATAAAATAAATTTGTCTTATTTGAGCATCAATCTTTCAAAACAACTTAAAACCAAAAGAATTCGAAACTTTTAACATAAGTTAAAAGTGTAACATTTTATTATGTATTATTCATTATCATGTTGTATATATTTTGCTACCTTATTGATAATTGTAGCGTCAGGAATCTCACAACTGTTGACCAAATTCTCTGTCAGGTATTCAGCAGTCAAATAACTTTTGTTAAAAAGAGTAACATTTTATTATGTTAATGATTATCGTGTTGAATATATTTTGCTACGCTGTTCATAATTGTAACGTCAGAAATATCACAACTACTAGCCAAATGCTCAGTCAGGTATACAGGAATCAAATAAATTTGTCTTATTTGAGTACCGATCTTTCAAATCAACTCAAAAGGAAAAAAATTTGCAATTTTTACCATATGTAAATAAAAATAACAAAAATTATTGCCATTTTACAATTTTTTTCCAATGGTGGGCACTGGGTGATTAACCCTTCGCCACAACAACGCCAGAAATTGCTACTCATTTAGCGCTACCCCGTGAGCAGCTATGAACCAAGTCACGGAGGTACGAGTAGCATTAGCCAAGTCACATCACCTCAAACCTGCTTATAAAGTGGGCCAAATTCATCCATTATCTGAGGAGAAAGGACAAAGAAACACAGAGAAAGAAAACGTCAATGCATTAACCGGGACTCGAATCCGAGACCAACAGCCTAGGAGTCAGGAATGCTAACCACTCAGACGTCAGCCGCTTCATCTTGCAATTTTTAAGTATATTAACAAATCTTATTCCAATTTGAGAAAGTTTTTAAAGTGTAATAAATAAACAAACAGGGGGGGGGGTGAGGAAATAATGTTTTACAAATTTGCAAAGGTGTACTTACCAGAATAGAATAAGGCTCGTCATTTAAATCTTGGTCGATGTGTGTCACACAGTCCCCCCACGGGGCATCCAGCCTGTGCGTTTTGGACAAAGAAAGCTCGACAGCTGTCATGTCATGGGGTCTTATGTTGACCCCGTACTCGGACACGAATGGCAGAGAATGAGGATCGTGAATTACAATCCTTGCACCAATCTCCCTTCGCACGAGATCCAAGACATTGTAGTCTGCCACACGGAGAAGAAGTTGGAGGCCTAAGATGACAGAAATATATTCGCTCGGTAAAGGCATTAAGTTTAACATTGAGCCAAATTATATTAATCTATGTTATACAGTGTATGCTACAAGACGGCACAAAATACAAAAAGGTAAGGGTAACACTTGACCAAGTATCAAATGATTCAATTTATAGACTTCTGTGAAGTGTGGTTCCTACCGAAATCATTAACCAGAGTAGGTTTCGCTGACACTTGAGATTACAGGCCAGCAATAGGCTTTAGAATACGTGCAAAATGAGGGAGTTTTCATAAATTCAGTATTGTATTAAACAGATTATATTTAACAAGGATCTTTCTCGCTTATTTTAGTTTAGTTTACTATTAATATTACATTGAGTTTACTTTATATTTAATATTATAGCTTGGCAGTTTGAAGAAGATTTGTGCAGATATCTTCCAAATGTGCGACCGTCTTGTTGTAGGAAAAACTGAAAAATCATTCGCCACCAGTTTTTTTAGAGTTTCAACACAGTAGACGAAGTTCGACAGTAACAATTGCAGCTATGTCATAAGTCCTTTGTTTATTATGGTGCTTTTTAAATCAATTATTGATATTAGTCAATCAAATTGATTATTTCTGCAGTCACATTTGCCGCAGTGGTTGAATTTTTAGACGTTACTTATTACTTCAAAACTTATCAGTCTCTTTCACTGATTGTTTTTAACCATCCATTATATTACACAGTACCGAACTTCCCTTGTCACGCTGCGTGCATGTTGTCATGACTCTAGAAATGCTTAAAAGTTGGCATGTTTCTATCAAACGTGTTCAGTTATACGAAATCCTACTGTTTGCCATATTTGAAAATGTAAAAGGCCCAAAATTTTAAACTTTGGGGGGAAAATTCAACACTTAGAGAGGTTCTACAAATGGTAAAACTATATTTGAGGGTACCCCTTTGGTAAACTTGGTAGTTTTTGTTTGGCTATCGATTTTATTGGCAATTTTTGTTGGCACAGAACAATTAATTGCTCTGTTGCAATCAAAACACTATTGGATTGTGCCTTGGCGAGAATCAAGAGGGCATCCTCAAGTATAGGCTAGCCAAATAAACTTATCACATACAACCAGAATACATTTCTAATTGTTAAAAAATGGGTCACTTACAATATTTTTGTGCTAATGATGAGCATTCAAAAATATCTCGTTTATTCCATTATTTTCATAATTAACTGTATGCATGCACATACAAGTATATATAGCTATATAGATATATAATAAAAAATAATTCCATACCAAAACATTCATCGAAATCAATAAATTGAAATTCCATCTCACATTTTGGGGAACACGCAAATGTTTTTCAATTAGGAGTCCCAAATAATATCTACAAATTTGTACCACATTTACTTTAAATCTATACTATTGCCCTCCGAAAGAAATTAACATACTCAATGTTACTCTCATGACCACGTGACAGATTTATTTGATCTACATTGAAATTTTGAACGATTGAATAATATTTCAAAATGGTACAGACCAAAGTATAGCAGTGTATTCAAAAAAATATTAAAGAAAAAATTCACTTATTATATACTATAGCTTTTTAAGTTAGACGAAGCGCAATACTGGCTTCATCTCATTTAGATGTCATTTAAAAGAGTTAAGTAATGATTTATAGCGACACATTTCTATTTTTAGCAGAAATAATGTTTACTAAGCACCCTTTTTTTAAATAAGAACCGTTGTAACTTCCTTGGATGACATCTTATTTAACTTCCCAACTCTTAAAAGATATCGATAGTAAACAATTCTAAAATAACCTCTATATTTTTAAAAAAATCAATGGCAAAAATAGACTTTCAAATGAATAGTTTGGTAGACCCGCATAATCATTCAAAAAGTATTTCATTTTTAAATGGTTATTTGAGTCATGAATATAAAATTTGTTACTTTTTCTATTGAATTAAGTTTGTAAAAGAGTGCACACACAAATATAAATATATATATATATATATATAATTGCGTAGTGGCTTGGTCGGTTGGGGCGTCGTTACCGGAAGGTAGAGAGTTTGAATCCCGGCTTAGCCGAAGATCCATCATGTTCTCTAATGGTGATTGGGGCACGAAAAATATGCCGAGTCCAAATGTTCCCGTTCCAAATTAATAACTTTGGGGGTAGTTGGAGTCGGGCTATGGATCATCTCTGGCTTCAATATCTAAATTGGAAGACTTAGATGGTGCTGCCATCTATGAGCCAAAATCGTACTTTCACCATCGTATGGGGTGCTCTATTAAAAAAAAACGGAAGACTCTTTTTTCGGACTTTATTCGCCTAGTCCCCGACGGATCGGCTTGGCTTATCTAAGTATCATGAGTAACAACAACATATTGTATAAAATGAAGAAAATTGTAACAATTGCAAAATTTTCTCAAAATTTCGAAGTATGCAAATTATAGATTTAAAGTTGAATACTATACGTTAGTAGTATCAAATAAGATTTGGCTTTCAGCTTAATGTGAGACAAAGAGAGGGAAATGATTGACATTCAGTAAGCGCATTTATTTCAATGGGTGCGATGCTTCAATGAAATTATTTAACCGAATCGGAAGGTTGGGGAGTGGTTGGCAGATTAGAGGGGGCTCAAACACAATCCAAACAAGCTGTTGGAGTTCCTCAATCTGTGCTTTCCAGGATCTGGAACCCCTTATTGGAAATGCAGACCAAAAATCCGGGCAATGTCATAGACAAGCAAAAACATCCATTGAAGACCGTTATTTAACCGAACAGAGACCAAAATATAAAAGCCACTCCTCTTCAACAACATCTTCATTACCACAGTTTCGACACAAACCTTTTGAAACCCTTTTCACAATGGAAGTTCTGTATGGTATCCGACCAGTTATCAAGTATGCATCACGTTACAGGGAATGGGAAACAGAGGATGTAAACAGAAGAAGAAATGAATGGAGCAATATTCTTTTCCCTGAAATATCCCGTTATTCTGACCATAGGCATATTTTTATTTGGATGGGACGTGGCGCTAGGAACAATCCGGCGTACGTGCACAAAAATGTCAGATTTGTCAGGGGATGGGAGAATGATATTTTATGCTGGCATTTCCATTTCTAGGCACACCGATCTCCATATCATTTGAAATGGAGACCGGACCGAGGGCCAATATACAGATGAGATCTTTATATTTGTTTTAACCCCTTACACTGTAGCAATTGGAGATGATTTCATGTTAATGGGCGACAATTGCAGGCCACATCTTTATAAGTTGGGGAATGATTTTGCTGTTGGAGGAAAAAATCATATGAATGGAATGATTCAGCATGTTCTGAAATGAACCTAATAGAGTATGTTTGGGAGATTCTAGGCAAAGGAATTTCAGAACGCTTACCACATACGCAATCTCTCCAGGAACTGGAAAGAGCTCTTCTGGTGGAACGGGGTGGAACACCCAAGTAGCACATTAATATCCCCATTGGATCTATGTCTCAACAGTGCTCAGTGTTGCTGGCATTCCAGACAAACCTATTAAAATCAATTTTCTTTTAATCAAACTCCATTTTTATTTGTTTTCCTCATATACACATATTGTGTTTATTCGGTTTCACCCAATTGGTCGATAAAACACTATCTGTCAGCCAAACAAATGTCATATTTATGACACACAGCCTATTGTGTCTTTCAATCAAACAAACAATTATTCAGGTGCAAGATCTTTTGGTAGAATCTTATTTTAGCCCACAGCTGAAACAATGGGTTCAAACAATGTATCGCCAATCAAAACAACGTGATTTCACATGATAACAGAATTTGAAAATTGTGATTTCGAATATTTTATTTTATAAAGATATTTACATTTTTTTTTTTTTACAATTTTTAATAATATATGTAATTTTTTTTATTAAAATTTTCAAACTTTCAGGATTTTTTTTTTTTTTTTTACAAAAAATATCGTTTTAATGATTTAAATGGGAAAAATTTTCGTCTGGCGGATATATAGTTTTTAAAGAGTGTTACGTAGTAATGGTTAAAATAAGATGGCTACCAATAAAAGTGCAGTTCGAAAATCGTCATCATTAAGACTAATGAATTGCCACTTTAAATTTGCTTTTTTAAAGAATCCAGTTTGTCGTCGTAATCTGTTGATTTGGCTTCGCATTTCATCCTTGGCGATGGGGTGACCCAAAATAGATTCAATTGATCTTTTAATGGTTTTAAGTAGTATATTTAAATTTAATCTGCTTTTAACAGATTTAAAATTTTTGATTTCAAATTTATGAATCGAAATTCAAATTTTAAATTTCAAAGTTATTAAAGTAAAATTTATGAATATCAATAGTATCTTGGCTAAATTTGTTTACATGAGAAAATCCTTTCACCTGACACATAGAATGATATCTCAAATTGATTTTTATCATGTATATTTTATGTATACATATTTATTTAGATATCAGCAAAAAAAAGCAGATTAAGAGTTTCATTAGAAATCAATAAAAATTCAACCTAACATTTTGAAGAATGCGAATAAGTCTTGATTTCCGTGCCCAAACGCATTAGTAAAACATACAAATTTGTCTTACTCTAAATTTATACTATTACAAAAAGAGAATTATTTAGTGCTAACATTGAAGTCTCATGAACACTAACTAAATTCTTTGTTTCCTCTCCCAACCATAAAGAACTACATTGATTGGAACTGTTTCGATAACGCAGAGACAAATAGGATATACCAAAGTATAGCAATCTATTTAAAAGAAAAACATTGAAGGAGAAATACCATTTGTAACAGTTTTCTAACTTAAATGACAAACATCACGCAATACATATCAGCTTTTATCTCCGTCGGACATCATTGTGTTACGCAGTGATGTATAGTGACATTTCTATTTTTAGATCAAATATCATTTATTGAAACTTTCGTTCCTCGCATGTCATTTCTCAGTGATGATGAAAAATATCAAAATGCTTCGCTATTTGAAATAATGAGTAATAGATATAGATTACAAAGAAGGGTGATTGTGTACTTATATACAAAATGAATAAAATATATTTTTTTTGGTTATTTGTTTCATTTATTAAATATACATTTTTTGAGAAAGGTGAATTAATCCTCTAAAATTAAAACAATAATATATATATATATATATATATATATATATATATATATATATATATATATATATATATATATATATATATATATATATATATGTGTGTGTGTGTGTGTGTGTCCGTATGTATTTGTTTGAAAGTTTGGTTTATTGTATTGATTACATTGATTTTTCACTTTACATGTTTGGAATTCAGACTTTATACTTTGCTTCATTTACTTCTTTAAAATTTCAACTTTATAGAGGCTTTGATTTTTTAAAAACTTTCCATTTTGGCTTTGGGATGCAACAGCTAAATTTAGACACGGGTCTTCATCCATTGCAGTAAAGCCATACTTTGCGCCAATGTGAGCCACTGAAAAAGCTGGCGGTAATTCACTGCTTTTTGTTTTGTCAATTCCTCTGATCTTGTTCATATCGTGAATTTCATTTTGTATGTGCTGCTTGTGTATTTATCTTTTGTAATTTTGAACAATTTTCGAGTATCAGTTTTCTGGTATATTCAGTTTATACTACTTTTGCACTGAATGTATGGTCATACATTTTGTATTTACTTGTAAATTTAAATTTTGTATGTGTTTAATGGCTTGACATTGTAATATATATATATATATATATATATATATATATATAAAGTAATAAATTCAACAACATGAAAATCCATAGACTCTCTATAAAATACAATACTAACTAACAGATATAGTATTGGCAATCTACAAAAACTACTACGGATTTTCGCACAGTTTTTTGATTTACTGTTTACTTTAATTTTTGATATCTTTTCTTTAATACAGACATTCTTCGTGGTAATTGTACGAAGAATGTTTGGCATTTGTCTTTCGTGCTTGTCAGAAAAGAGTGTTCAATTTGCAAAGGTGACCATCTCCCTCCCATTGAGGACATAGTCCCTATGTCTTTTTCCTTTTGGTACTGTGTATAGTTTTTTTTATTCTTGTTTTTAATTTCTATTGTTCTTTATGATGTTATATATATATATATATAAAAGGACTTCATTCTATGATAAGGAGAATATGTTGCATTACAAAGAAACTGAGATTTCACTAAAACAATTTTTACATGGATTAATTTGCAGCCAGTTAAATTCTAGAAAAATTTTTATTTTCCACAAATAATAATCGCGTTTATATTCGATATTGAATATTTAAATTCAAATGCAAAACTGGCTAAATATTTTCACTGATTCATAAATTTATGCAATATGTTGGTTTTGGACGAAATTAAATTTATTAAAAACAGGATAATAAAAATATGCATTATTAAAGGAAATTTCATTTTAATACGATACTAAACTCTAAAATACTTTATCATCTAAAAGATTTTGTAACCGTAGAATGGAGAAATTTTTAACAATTTGTTTATACATACTTTTTTTTATATTTAAGATTTTAATTAATATAAATTATAATTTAAAAATTTTCTTATAACCAAGTATCTATTGAATTAAATATTAAAACTTTATTGATATAAGATAATATATTAGAAAAGTTTTAATATTATATCTTAGACAACTACAAATTTTAATTATTTTGCATATTAATATGAATATCAATTATATAATAACAAATTTATATAATTAAAATCTAATTTGTATTAGATTTTAGATTTAATTTAATAAAAACTAGTTTTTAATGAGGTAAACTAGAAATTTTATATTTTTGTATCGAATATGTTTTATAGAATTGATAAGGTAAGTATAATAATTGATAAGGTAAACATTATCACAATTATGCCATACAATGACATTTATAGAAATTGTGATTCATAAGGAATTTTACCATAGTCGAATATCTCATTATAATTATGAATAAAAAGCAAAATGAAAAAAAGTGCAATATATCTTACCACTGGTGCTGCCGTAGCTGTGCGTGTTAATAGGTTTCTCTGAATCAGGAAGATTTCTCCCGACATAGTTGAACATGTAGCATTTACCGTAATTAGGATGAAAGAGCACTGTAAAATTTCTGAGAAATCCTTAAATTAATTACCATATATTATGTTTAGAAATACCAAATAATAATTAAAATATGAAGAAAAATGCAACTTCATAAAGAAAATCCTTACGGGAATATAAAGTTTTTGCTAAAACGTATCAAAATAATTCATTGACTATTAGTCTAAACATGTTGAAAATTATAAAAACTATCATGAGAGTTAAACTTTTTTCATTAATACCAATTTTTGTAAGATTTAATAATATTTTATTTATCGATTCATGATTAAAAGTAATACCTGTAAAGTTCCATAAATCACACAAGGATTTTGCAGGAAACCACAAATAAATTGATTGGTTACATAAGAAACGAGTAATATTTCTCATGTTTTCTAGGGATTCTATAGAATTCGAAACTACAAATTAGTAAAATGTAGAAAATACTTCCGATTCTTTTCAAATATATGATATGAAAACCAGAAAGTTTTATTTCATTGAAAGATATATGAGAACACGTCCACAACTATAGAGTGGCTGTTTGTTTCGTTACAGTTGAGATCACTTTATTTTATTTCTAATTGGTCTGTGATAATAACCACCAATTATATAATTTTGTCCACCCATCAGTGGTATTAGCTGTTCAGTGAGCAGTTGGAAAGAAAATGTTGGCCACTACCTTAATGGGATGGGTTATATTATATATTATTGTCTCTCTTGATACCGCTATTAAACAATAAATACTTATTCATCATTCAGTAAAGACAAATTTGTATCATGTAAAGCACATTAAATACTAATAATTGATTGTTTATGCAAGAAATAAATAAATCCTAACATCCACTTTATGGTTAGTTTGAATCGGCAAGGACGATTTAAAGGTTTTTTAATTTTTTTATTTGGTAAATATCGATGCTCGGGATCCTTATATCAATATAAGCTGTTTCACCGTTTTTTGATCATGAACTTCGCTCTAAAAAGTATTTCGCAAGCTTATGTAGAAACTTTTATTGAAGAAATAAATCTTTTATCCTATTCTCAATAATACAAAATGGTTTTAGAAAAGTGCATTCCTCTATGGCTCAAGGTTTATTCTTTGGAATGAGATTCCAAAATTCTTATAACTTTAAGCCATGGCGCCATTCATTTTCTCAATATGATTGAGGCCATTGACAGAGTTTGGAAAAAAAAATTAAGCTTTTCAAAAGCTTGGGTATAAAAGACAATGGATATATGACTTCATGACCGAGGAAAGTGCTCTTGATGAGTTGACTAGAAATTACTCTTTGATCTTCACATAGATCTCTCCCAAAATAAAAGTCTCAAATAGAAAGCGATGGGAAACCCCCCTAACCATCCCTTGTAAAATAGATTGTCTTCAAGAGGACAGAATTCCTCTAGGTATTAGATTTTTCTCTATGAAATCAAAAGTATTGAAGTTTTGAAGAATAGGTGTCTTTCAAATTATAGCCATATCATAACTTTTTTTAATAAATAAGGTTTTTTACGCTACTGGTATTTCCTACATTGGGGAATTGTATATTAATTCTCATATTTCATATCCTTGTTTAAAAAGAAACCTTCTGTAAAATGGCTAGTATATTATAGAATGATAGCATTTCATACGTTATTGGTAACACATATATCATAATATTCATCATAATATTGTTATATTCATTGTTCAATTTCATATGCATCATTGCTTCGAAACTAAACCCATAAAAGTAAGCTATTTATTTTATTCTTTGACGATGATTTGACAGTTGATAAACTTGGCAATTCCAATATTGTCGCTTGATGCATATTGGAATTTACCAATTTCATTAATTTTCAAATCAGTCGTCCAACTATAAGACAACTATTCTCAAACGTCACAAGAAACACTTCTTTACAGCAATCGTACATGGTGAATTATTATATCTACCTGCTACAGAATCAATGACAATTTTATGAAGGAACTCTTTGAGAATAGTAGATTATGATTAGTTTATGCATTCGAGAAATACAACCACGTTTGGTGAGAGTTTAAAATTAGGATGGAGAGCATTTTTATTTCAAAGTACATGCTTTATTTTTAACTATTAAGTGGCTGTTTCTTTTGTTACAGTGAGTAAGTCGCTTTATTTTATTTATAATTGGTCTGTGAGTCAATCGTTTTCATTAATAATGTTGAATATACAATTTTGTCCACCCATCCAAAACAAGTCAATGTATCAGTGGGACGAAGTCTTCGGTGAGCAATTGGAAACAAAATGCTAGTGGGATCGGTTATTTTACGTATTATTGGAGATTTGTATCTCTTGATACCGCTATTTAAAAATGAATACTTATTAATCATTATGTAAAGATAAATTTATTTCATGTAGCATGTAAAACACATTAATTGATTGCTTCTGCAAGCAATAAATAAATCATAACATCCACTTTATGGTTAGTTTAAATCGGCAAGGACGATTTAAATATTTTTATTTATTTATTTTTTTTATGTCCAGTTACTGTACGGCGTTTATCTCTAGTTACTCGCTACAAAGGCTATGAGCACAAGTTTTGTGTGGTAAATTGTGTTCTTAATAATGATTTAACTAATTGATATTTAATTTGCAAGGGAGACATTTATAGCAGTTATATTACAAAGCATTTCATTATTATCTTATTCATTGTTAAATATTGTTTTATATTATACACTACTGGCCATTAAAATTGCTAATCCAGGAAGAAATACGGATAACAAAATGATATTTATTCGATAAATATATTTTAATAGAAATAACAAGGGGTTAAATTTTCAAAACATTTGGCTGGATAAATCCTGAGAAATCAGTACCCAGAACAACCACCTCTGGCAGTAATAACAGCAGTTATACGCCTGGGCATTGAGTCAAACAGAAATTGGATTGCAGGACAGGTACAGATGCCATGCAGCTTCAACACGATGCCACAGTTCATCAACCGTAGTGACTGGCGTTTGGTGACGAGCTATTGACGTTTTCTATTGGTGAAAGATCTGGAGAACGTGCTGGCCAGGGCAACAGCCGAACATGTTCCGTATCAAAGAAGGTCCGTACAATACCGACAACATGCGGTCGGACATTATCCTGCTGAAACTTAGGGTTTCGCAGGGCTCGAATAAAGGGTAGAGCCACGGGTCGTAACACACCAGAAATGTAAAGTGCATTGTTCAAAGCACCGTCAATGTGAACAAGAGGTGACCGAGACGTGTATCCAATGGCTCCCCATACCATCACGGCAGGTGATGGGCCAGTATGACGATGACGAATGCACGCTGCCAGTCTGCGTTCACCACGATGCCGCCAAACACGGATGCAACGACCATGATGCTGCACACATAACCTGGATTCATCTGAAAAGATAACGTCTCGCCATTCGTGCTCCCAGGTTCGTCGTTGATTACACCATTGAAGGCGCTCTTGTCTATGACGCAGCGTCAAGGGAAGCCACAGCCATGGTCTCCGAGCTGAGAGTCCATGCTGCTGCAAACGTCGTCGAACTGTTCGTGCAGGCAATTGTTGTCTTCCAAACGACCCCTTTTCTTTACTCATGGTTCGTGACGTGGTTGCACGATCTATTAGGGCCATGCAGATAATATGCCTGTCTTCTCGGCTGCTAGTGATAGGTGGCCGTTGAGATCCCGCATGGCGTTCCGTATTACCGTCCTGGACCCATCGATTCCATATTCTGCTAACAGTCATTGGATTTCGACCGACGCGAGCAGCATTACTGCCATAAGATAAACCGCAATCCCAGTACGCTACAATTCTACCTTTATCAAAGTCAGAAACGTGCTGGTACGCATTTCTCCTTCTTACACGAGGCATCACAACAACTTTTCTTCAGGCAACAACGTTCAAATGCAATTTGTGTATGAGGAACCGGCTGAACAATTTCCTCATTTAAACACAATCTAGGTGTCGCTACTGGCGCCTGCTTTGTCTGAATGCGCTGAAAAGCTAATCATTTGCATATCACAGCACCTTCTTCCTTTCATATAAATTTCACGTCTGTAGCATGTTGACTTCTTAGTGTAGCAATTTTAATGGCCAGTAGTGTAGTTTCTTGCAGATTATATTTACGACAGCAAAATGTTTTTATACATCAATTGTTGCATAAATCTTTCTGATGACGAACTCCTCGAGTTATTCTACTTCGGTATTTCACACTTCCACAAAATACCTACAATATTTTACTGTTGATCTAACTTTTAGAATCGATGAAATTATATTTTTAGTTTACTTCGCAATAGAAATAAGGGATTATTCTGTCTTATATACTTTCCAAAAGGAGGAAAATTTTACTTTCTTTTACAGGAAATATGAAACGGTAATTCAATCCTTTATTTCATCCATTTTAGTGGTGCAACAATCATTTCAAGAAATATTGTACACGTTTCGCAACGATTGCCCCCCAAAATCTACAATTTTTTCGGTTTTATTTTTGCGAATACATGTTCCTAAAAGTTAACAACATTTCTTTTCCAACCTTTGCTGTCAAGTACGCAGATTTTATTGTTGTGATCTACTAGAATTTCGTCTTATATTCCTAAATAGTTTAATCAGAACATAATGGATGTTAGTTTCTCTTCAACAATTAATAAATCTTAAATATGCTGTAAAAATCATTTAGTTTCCTTTGAGCAAATGCGTTCTGACTCTTTTGTAGCACTTACTGATGTGCCAAAAATATCTTCTTTTCGTAATACTGCAAATAGTGAATTGTTTCATTTTGAAATAAACTCTAGAGATTTTTATTGATGATATATAAAGTACAAACTTTCTTTGATTTATACTCTAAATAAATAACAACTAATAAACTAAAATTCTTGCAAGCAAGAACAGAATAAAATTGGTCACCAAAAATATAAGTTTTGAAATACTTAGTAATTAATCATTGGATGGCAACTTCATGCAAAAGAGTAATTTTATATTCTCAAAAATGTTGTAAACCAGGGTTAATTTTTAAATGTTTTCTCTTTTTTTATGTATTAAAAGTAAAGGAGCTTAACCAAACCATATTTTAAATGTTTATATTGAAAATGTGTTCCACGGCAACAAGTATAATTTATTTTACTCTGTATTCGGAAAGTATTAAATCATTCCAACGGAATTTAAAATAAATTGGAAAGTATTTCTTGATTAACAATATAAATAAAATACAAATATATTAGTTTGGGGAAAAAGAAATCCTTTATTTTTACGTGAACTTCTTGTAACTTCTTTCAGATTCGCTTTGTAAAAAGGCTTAAAACAGTTTTCATGTAGATTTTTAGGTCTTGTGCGAAGCTACAACTGCTGACATGCTGTCAAGTTTGATAATTTTTGATATTTTATAGACATTCTCGACGATGTTGTATCCATGCGAGGTGCATCTTTAGCATCCAAATACCCAAACGGAATCGACGAAACCAAAATTGTGCGTAACTGGTTGTTACAGTCATATATAGGACGATAAACACCTTTCACAATTTTTGCCACCCGGCTATCTTTTTCGTCGTTACAAGAGAAAAACGAAAATGTATGGAATTTTCTGTTTGTTGTCTTCCATTTTTAAAACCTTGTACTCGTAACTGAATGAATCAAACAAAAAACCGCAAGAGGATATTTTAGTGTCAAATGTCACGTTTTTAACGAGGATAAATCTGAAATTGTTTGATGGATACCTCACGAGATATCGATCACTACAGACGTCTACCGAAAAAATAATGGATTACTTTTTCCCCAATCTAATATTTTGTAAAAAAGGTATTTCATTCATTATTTTGGAAAAGTGAAACACAAACTGTGAGATTGCGAATAATGTATGAAGTATATGAACAATTTTACATTTTATTTAGAAGAATATTTAAACATTATATAGAATTATAAAGTCAATTTATTGAAGAATATATATGGAAAAGATTTTATAAGTCAAAAATGAAAGGTGAAAATAAAAAGTAATATACATACTACCACAAACAATAAAACAGAAATAATTAAAATAATAAAATGCAGTAGTTACGATTGAGGTGTTTGAAGTTCCATTTAACACATGTAATAGTTTTTGTCCCAAACAGGTAAGAAATGGAATATCAAAAAAGAATAATCTTTTATGGAAATAAACATTAAACAATGACTCTGCGTTTTGGCTAATACAAGTGGGTAAGGAATTTTTAGTCACTTTCAGATGATTAGTTTTTCCATCAGAACGCTTAACTGAGATTTACATTTTATTGTAACTTGGATAATTTATGTTTTTATGCATCTACATTGAATGAGTTACTTGTATCTTCACATTAAAATGACAAATAAAATCCAATCAGCTTAAGACAAAATTTCTTTGGAATACTTCAAATTATTTTAATGCCGAGACACTGGGATTAAAAGAGTGCAATCAATTGTTTATAATACATTTATAACAGTGCAGGCGAGCCCGGGACTGTACCTTAAGGCTAACACGGTCCGGGATTAAATTCGAGTTGAGTCCGGGATTAATGGATTTGTAATACTCGCTCGTTATTCAGCACCTTGTAATTTTGAAGCGTGACCAGATGATGAGGTTACACCTTAGGTGGTATCTTCCCTTCTCATCTACGCCACACTAGCGGAAGGACTTCGCAGATGAACGTGGATACGTCGCCAACTCACGGAGCTACAGTAACCCAGTGGGGGAGAAGATGCCAAATGGTGCTTCAATTTGCTGATCTTAACGTGAAGTGGGGTGAAATTTCTGAGCCACTGGAATTCGGTTTTTAATAAAATACTCAGTGCGTGCGAAGTAATTACATTCACCCGGAACACTGAATTTTTACAAACCTCAACATGCGAGGTGGGGATTGAACCCCCAAATAGTTGAGAAATACCCAAATAGAGCCCCGAAATAGTTAAACACAGAGAACTAACCATTCGGTTCAACTATATACTATATAGTACAGGAATGGGCTAACTTTTTGGATCACGGGCCAAAAATCGAAAAAATAAAGTTTGGCGGGCCAAGATGAATTTTTCTAAAATTTTAAAAACAATATACAAGTATTACAATTTAATATATTAATGAGATGAATGAAATTGCGATTTCATTTTTAAAAGTTCCTTATATTGAGGTTCCAAGTGAGATGTACTGATTCTAAGGGACGAGGCTAAATGCTCATCTGTCAGTCTTCTTCTTAAATAATTCTTTCTAAGGTTCATAGTTGGAAACACTTGTTCACATATATAAGATGAAGCAAACACAGCACTTTTCTGGGCATGAGATATTATATTTGGGAAACTTACTTTCGATAGTGATTTGTAAAACTCTAACTTTGGCATATTTAAAAACAACTGCTTGAGATGATTGTTATATTGCAACTCAATGAATTCAAGCTGTAAATCTGACCACGCTGCTTCACAATTGACGATGAATGGCATGGTAAAAATATCCAATTCTGCTTGAATGGCACTGAAATCTTGAAATCTGCGTTCGAACTCAAAATGCAGTTTTTTACCAGCTCTATGTAAAAAAGGAAGGAAAATATAATATTTACACAAAGTAGAAAAGGAGATGGATATATAATATATGAATATTTCTTTTAATTTGCCTCTGATCGGCAAATTAAAAATTTTATTCGCGGGCCGGATAGAACCTTCCGGCGGGCCGGAGTTGGCCCATCCCTGATATAGTACCATTCGGTTCAACCATAACTCTCTGAAATTCGGTTCAACTATTCAACTAGTTAACCAACCAAAGAAACCTATCCTTGTTTATTATAGATTTTTACATGCATAAAAATACGCAATGTTAAAAAACTGTTTTTAATAGAATTTATGAAATTTGAAATTATGTTACATAACGCAAAATATTTATTTCTTAATATTATATATTTATAAACACCGGAAATTTGACACTCAAGAGCAATACTAAGACTTGATCTTAGATTCTAATCTAATTTAAGTCAAATTTCCAATGTTAAAATACATTGCTTGTGTTTATTTAACTGACAAAGAGATGGCAGCACTTACCCTCGGTGGCAGTAGGATCCTTCGAAGCTGCACGAGATGATGAGGCTGTCGAAAGTTGTTCCGTAGTGGTAGAGTTCATCTGTAGTAGGCATCAGCGCCTCTTCCACGTCTACCAGATCGTAAGCTTTGGCGTTTTTGATCAGGGAGATGATTTCTTTGACTTGGTTGTCACTTATCGAAGAAAGGAACTCTGCGCAAGAAACGGTATCAGTCTTTTGTGCTCACTTTCTTCAAAATACGATCACTTTTAAATGATTATATAGGATCATGTTTTACTTGATAATTCCACAGTATATATATATATCTTCCACAGTATATTATCTTAACTTAGCCCATTTCTTATTGTGTATTACGACACAATAATATTTAAATGTAAACAAATTAATATAATTAAAATATAAATATGTATGAAATAATAATATTTTATTTGCTGATGTCTTTCTTTTTTTCATAAATAAATACATTTTACACATTAAAGTGCGCCATTTTTCAATGTTAATTCTCAAACCTTTTTTTTTACTGGAGTAATGGATATGCTGTTAATTACATATCTAGCGTAAAGAATATGGGAATTTTATACACATGATAATTGTTTTTTTTTTATTTCCATAACAGATATAAATAGTGGGCAAAAATTGACAAATTCCTATTTATAAATATCAAACTAAATATTTTTATATGAAAAGCTGAATAACATAATGCTAAACAAAAATGAGATATAATGCTAAAGGAAACATTTTTTTTTTCAAAAGCTGCCGAATTCACACAAGAGATAAATTTCGGAAAACTCTCAAGAAACTACTCCAACAGATGTAGTTTCAGAAAACAATACCACAACATTCATTTCTTGTTGTAAATAGTTTCTATCATCGAAACCGAGACCTTTCGTTTTAAATACTTAAGTCCTACTGCAAATGTCAATTTAAACCCGAAAACGGAATTATTTGAAAAAATGTTTTCTAAATAGGGAATTTTAATTAACAAAATATTAAACCTTCTCAATGAAACTTTCTATTTCGTCGCCAAACGCTTTAGCGATTTCGTGAAAAATTATTGTTTTATGTTTCCATTCAGAACTTTAAATCAAGATATTAATTTCTGACTAACTTAAAGATAGAACTATGTTTTCATTCAAAATTTTGATTGATTTGAGCTTGTGATTAAAACATGAGTAAACTGATTCGTGTACTCCTTGTAATTTTTAGTGATTCGAGGTAATGATGATGAAATATATAAATTTCACTCCAAAATTCTTCTTGCTTCAAAAAGTAAATAAATAAATAAAAAGTATGGGATTATTTTCACCTTTTTAAAATTTCATCTATGAGTAATTGTCAAAAGGTAGGAAAAATATTCACGACGGCGAGAATTTATCTTTTCTATCTACATTCCTACAATATTTACTTTTATAATTTTTTCAATCTTTGAAAACGTGTCGCTCTTGTCTATAGTAACTTGTGTGATTCTTATTTTCAACAATTGCAACTGCATTGGAATGAAAATGAAAATGAGCTCCACCTCTCCTTTATAGCTTCATGAAATATTTTCATTTCTTTTTAGCTGATTTCTATATAAGACTAGTGTCTCGATCCCGAAAAATGACACATGCGCAGTGAGTAACAAATTTTGGCTAAGATTCAGTAACTTAGCGTTGTAAATAATGCGATAATCCTATCTGTCTATGGCATTTATTAAATCCTTCAATGTATGCGTAATTTAATGGGTTTATATATTCTGTCTTCGTTTCAAAATATTAGTTTGGGGGAAAAAAGTAATCCATTATTTTTTCTGTAGTGATCGATATCTCGTGAGGTATCTATCAAAGAATTTCAGATTTATGCTCGTTGGAAAGGTGACATTTGACACTAAAATATCCTCTTGCGGTTTTTTGTTTGATGCATTCAGTTACGAGTACAAGGTTTTAAAAATGGAAGACAACAAACAGAAAATTCGATACATTTTCGTTTTTCTCTTGTAAGGGCGAAAAAGATAGCCGGGTGGCTAAAATTGTGAAAGGTGTTTATCGTCCTAAATAAGACCGTAACAACCAGTTACGTAAAATTTTTGTTTCGTCGATTCCGCTCAAGTATTTTTGATGTTAGAGATGCACCTCGCATGTGGATACAGCATCGTCGAAAATGTCTAAAAAATATAAAAAATGATCGAAGTGAACCGCATGTCAGCAGTCGTAACGCGCAAAACCTAAAAATCTACATGAAAGCTGTTTTAAACCTTTTTACAAAGTGAATCCAAAAGAAGTTACATAAAGTTCACGTAAAAATAATGGATTTCTTTTTCCCCAACTTAATACATGTAGCGACTTATAACATTTACATCAATATAACAAAGTATTAGTTATTTGATTAACCGAGTGATTGTAAAAATAAATGCTGCATAATATTAGAACTGAGGATAATTTTTTATTGATGGATGTACAAACAAAATATATAAACAATTTTAAATTACTGATTAACGTATAAATTCGTAACTTACTATTGTTGATAAATACTTAATTTACTATTGTTTATAAGTAATTTATTGGTAATTTTTTATGTATATTAAAGTAGACTGCCTAATCTAGCACAAACCATTCTTGACTAAGATTTTACCGGCAAATTTCGGTCATGAGCCGGCAGCAAACGAGAGCAAATTCGCATTTAAATATTCTTACATCATAAGCAATTATTTATTAAATTAGTATTATTCACATAGTTATTTTTGATGTTAATCATAAAAAGTAAATGGATAAATCAACAAGCAAACTTTATTCCAAATTAGACTGAGATTAAGAAATAATAGATTTGCTCATACAATAGCATACCGTAGAATCTGCAACAACATTCTTCAAGTGCGCATGCGTTCGGGACTTTATCTAAAGACACTAGTGTATTTACTCATTTCATACTGAAAATAGTAACGTTCTCAGAACGTGATGTAAATGGTGAGAAACGTTTTTATCCAAATCGAATTTACCTCGAAAGCTTTTTCCATTGGAAGTTATGGCGTGCAAGAAGTAATCCCCTAATTGTGACTTATCACTGAAACAATATTCGAAAAGTGGTCCCAAAAATGAGCTGTTCAAATTCAAGGGATACCCTCTCATCAGATGATGAAACTGCTGACGTCCAAAAAGGGTCTTCACAGAGACATTGACTGGTCTTTCCATGAAATTTCTTCTGTTCGGGAGGGAAAATGCACACAAAAATGGTTTGCTCCTCCTGCTCGGGTATTATAGAAAGCTCTCAGGATGCCTTGTTAAATTTGAGAACCAGATATTTAGAATTATTTCAAAATTAAACAATGGCGTTCTTAAAGGATTTTCTCTGGCTGAAAATTTTTTCCAAACTGCAACAAGCGTAATTTAAAACAAGCCTCCGAATAATGTCCTAAGCTGTCTGTTTAGAAGACCTAATATCAATTCCATTTCTTAGTGATTGACTTTCCTAAAATACATGGACCAAACCTAGATCATGAAGATTAGAAAAAACAGCATCCTCTCGTGTAAAAAGTGTGTTTTCAAGTTCGATTTTATTTTGGTACCAAGTTTTGTTAATGATTCTTGCTCCAGAAATTGAATTTTAATATCGTGGAAATCTGCATTACCTTCAAACACATTGTTTGTTAAGGCCGAATCCTTATTATTTACTTAAGCAGAGTGTTTTCAAGTTTCATTTTTAGTGCTAATTTCTGCTAATGTGATTGTAGTTTTTAAATTGAAACATTATTTATTTATTTTTTATTTCATGTAATAACATGGAAGATTTGTTTTCTTTCGAACGTATTGTTCATTAAGTTAGTAAGTATGCAAATGTGCATAATCGCAGGTGATGCCTATGTTTTTGGAATCCGTATAAATAGAAATGGTTACTCCTGTATTTTAATCCTATTAGTCTATCTGAAAAATCAAATATTTTAATTGACACATTGGTTCGTAATAATCATAATCGGAGTTCAGAAACAGGATATCTAGTTTTAAGTTAATTATCGGTTATTGTACAATATCAGAAGTCATTGTTACCTCTTACTGTCGAGAATAATGATGAATGACGGTTATTCAATATCGAGATCATTTTAAATGGTACAAGAATAACAAATTTGATATTTTGAATATCTATTTTATTTTTTTAATACCTAAAAAGAATAACAAAGTGAAACATTTATCGACCTCCTGAAATTGGTAAAAAAAAGAAAGAATGCACAACTGTTTGGAAACTTTTTTGACACAATTCTTAGATTAATTTCTGGCATAGTTGTTGGATTTTAAGGATAATAATTTAGCACCAAAACTTATACTACATCATAAAGACTGTGAAATATTTACTTTGTATATATAATTTCTGTGAAATAACTGAAAATATTATTTTATACCACTCTCAGTAAAATAAGGATGCTTTATGATTTTCACAAAAAATAATTCTTTGGTGGCAGCTGTGACATCACACAGTAGGCTGCCTAACAACCGAAGGTATTTTCGTGTAAATTTCAGGAGAACGTTTTATAGGTGTTATTCACGTATCGCTAGAAAGAAAATGAGGAAGACTCCCAGCCTTTCGCCTGATAGGAATAATTGCCAGAAAAAGAACGTCCATCTTCCCTTATTTAGCTTTTGCTGGGATCAAACCTGTGACCTTTTTCTCCAAAGAGACATGTTTTCCCACTAAATACCTCATTATCAATAGATTTAGCCACTGCATAGTTGACGGAATTAAGGCCATACACTATTTAAGTGAACATAACATAATTCTTCCTGGATTGTTGTTGAACTAGTATACTTCCCTGTCCCTAAGTTAAGCTTTACCAGTTTGTAAAAGCAGCTAATTGATAGTCTACGCCATTTAAAAGTAGGGATCGAGGGAAATACCCACCATCCCCAGAGCTATCAGAATCACGTTTCGTACATAATGAACCATATACCTGCATCGAGCTCGAAAACTCCCAAGCTCTTAGACTGATAGACATGCATACTTTAGGCACAAGTGTAACATATATCTCTTGTTGTTGACTCGAATCCAGGACGGGCAATGTCTTAACCACTAAGCCATGATGATCCCACCATTCACAGGGTTGTTAATTTTTCGAACGCTTACGAATTTACAGACCTTGACGTATTTATTTGTCTTTTCTCAAAATTTGAAGTGACGCCAAGCGTATCACATTATTCCTTATTTATGTTGATCCAGTGTTTTTTAAAATATCTTAAATCACATGGAGATCTTCTGCGAAGCGATATATGAATTAATAATTTATGTATCTAACTAATAATTTTTTTTCAAAACATCAAATCCTCTTTTC
The DNA here is from genome assembly GCA_026290005.1 of Latrodectus geometricus. NCBI lineage: Eukaryota > Metazoa > Arthropoda > Arachnida > Araneae > Theridiidae > Latrodectus > Latrodectus geometricus. The sequence continues at coordinate 173,536 of JAPDSC010066463.1, read as the reverse complement.
TTTTCTGTATACACTTCTTAAATTTAATAGTTGATACCGTCTAAATACAATATTTTGAAGAGTAGTGATTACTATTATTCTTCCAAGTGAAATAATTCCTGTTTGACATTACAAAACCAGCTATTATTTTAATATTAACGATGTGGTAACGTGTTTTGATGCTTTAAACATTAAAGTAGCCACTCTATACATTAATGAAGTCCAAATCGTTGTATAACGTATTTTTCTCGCATCACAACACTTGCGTGCTTCATTATATCAAGATATGCTTCCTTTGCGCAAAATAGTCACGCTACAGAGTTCACTCAATGTGATGGTAAAGTAATTTATTTTAGTATTGTAGCCGTGTTATGTATGAAAAAAGACTCCTGAATAATGCTAACAATGACCTAAAATTATGTTGCTGATAAGTAGCTGATAGATTTTGTTGTATCATAAATGAATAGCAATTTCTAAAAAAATATAATTGTTTTTAAATGGTTGTTGAGAATAGTTGTCGTAGGAAACTCATTATAAGATTAAATTATAAATTAAACTAGATTCATTTTATACCTTGAATAACTTTTAAATTTTTTACTTTATGAATTCATAAAATTAGAAAAAGTTATGAATAAATTTTTTCAACATCTAGAAAAAGTAAATAATATCAAATATATGAAATATATTCTCTTTTAGAATCATTTTATTTTTATTATTCGAAGTCAAAAGAATTTCAAAGAAATTATGTGTGTTTCTTGGAAGGACTTCACTTTTCCCTTAATATAGAATACTATTAAAACTTGGACAAAAATATACTCTGAGTTCTACACTTGACATATCAAATGCGAAAAACTTTAAGTGAAAAAATCTATGTTAAGAAAATGTCCATTCCAATAAAGGCATCATTATTAAGCATAAATGTAGAGTTCACATATTTATAGAGTAAGCAACTATTCACAACCCTTCATACAAGGGAAGAACAAAGACACAGGAGAGAGGGAAAAAGAAATTACATTCATGCCCGAACCGAGATTCGAACCCAGTACCTGGCACGCTGAGCATTAGGCAGAGTGGGTGGCCTACAGTTGTTACAAAAATATTTTAGCTGTATTCTAAAAACTAAAGGAGTAACGGGATAAGTTAATATTTTTTATCCCTTAAATTAAAATGAAAAAAATATATACTTATTCATAACTACGAACCACTAGTATTTACTTATTGACACAAGAAAGAATATTTTTATTTACATCGTAAAAAATATATTTAATTTTAAATGAATGACTCTGCAAATAAATCAATAACACTTGAGTTGTATTTGAGCTATCGAAATCACAGTGAGCTGTAGTTGACATTGGACTGATTTTAGCTGAATGATGGAGAGCGAAAGATGCTGCAGTGAGTACTTTGGAGTTTTATATGGCCAACAATTTATTGACTGAAAACAGACCTTAAACTACTTGACAGGCTCTGAAATGGTCCATAACAATGCTCGTTTTCGGAAGTTTCTGTCTTAAGTGATTTAAATAAAATAGGATTTTCATGAAAAACTCTTTGTAATAGCAAATTAAAAATACATTACAACAGGCCATGTCATGTTAAAATGATTTGGACTCAATATAAGGTTAGATGTTTCAAATATTTTTTAAAATTTAGAATGAGAAAGGATTTAAAAAAACCTCTAAAACTAGAGATTTTAGCATGGTTTCAAGATGGAAAGATATTGATGAGAAAATAACCCAGTAACTAAATACTCACTTTCTTCGTCACGTTCATCATTTTCTGGAGTCGAGGAGTTCAGGTGAGATTCTCCCTGGCAAACACATATCTTGTGCTTGCTTAACGTATGTGGAAAGAAGACTAATTTGCAAGAATCGTGTGTGGTCTGGCCGCAAAACACCTTAGAGCATGCGCAGTGAGTGTTATTCTCTGATAAACAGAATTCCGTCAAACAAGGATTCTTAACACAGTTACAAGTTTCCTTAAACCACGACCAACGACATAAAGGATTTTTATAGCAAGCGTCTCTGTACTTCCTGTTTGATCTAAGAAGGAAAAGAAAGAAAAAATTAATTCATTTCAGTCTTAATTAAACATGCAAAAAATATATTTATGAAATAAATTTCTTAAAGGCCAATATTAATAGTTGGCAGTTGTTATGTTTGGGATTCAATAAATCTACAATGAGATTTAATGGAAGAATATATGGGACATATTTTATTATGAGAAATAACAATACTATTCAGCTTAGCAAAGTAGAAAATTTAGTTGCTCAAGGATACATCTCCAAGAATGAAATATATAAAAATACTGACTATATTATAACCCTTCCTTTCTAAGCACAACTATAACATGAGGATTGACCAACATGTGACAGTTGTGCAATTGTAAAATACAACAAAAGATTTGTGTCTAAGACAATAAGTAAAGGTTCGAAGGGATTACCAATGGTAAATTATAACATGTAATCACAATTAAGTGAGTTTGTCACGTAGCTCAAAAGAAGACTCTAAATCATGTCACTTATATTTTATTACATGCAAATGCACAACAAGAGCTGATAGCATCAAATTTTTAAATTGAAAAGACGAATTCCTTAAGAATTCGATTTATTGACCATATAAAAAATATTTTTTTGATCCGTTGTTTTTCTATATAATATTTTTTTAGTGAATTATATAAATTTGATTAAAATAAAAGGAACATATTCCTAAACTTTTAATATTAAGGTTTGATTACATCAAAAATTTACTGTAGAAAACTCGTAAGCTGCTATATCAGGGATGGCCAAGAAGTCGACCGCGGTCGACTGGTTGATCGCGAAGACATTTTAGGTAGACCGCACAACCATCCTGATAGTGATCTGGGATATTAATTTAATTTACGAATTATATCATAGAATTAATGAATTATTTAAAATAAAACTTTACTACAGTTTTTGCTTTAAAACCTAAAACAAACTGTGCAAAGTAAGGCACTGAGTTTTTCGTTTTACAGTGGAATTGAATCCAAACAATTTGACAAAGTGGGATGCTTAGATTATATCCAGTAGCCGGCGCATGATAGCGACGCGCCGTGTCGTCTAGTCTACTCGTCACTTCTGGCCGTTTAGTTTCACTTCTAAGTTAATCGTCTTACTTGGCAGGTCGCTCGCTTCCTACCGCACTGATACGAATTTGTTTCAAAACTGTTGAATTTGTTTTTCAACAACCCGTCCTAAATGACTCAGCCAGGCACCCAGTGCTAAGAGAAGTAAAACATACCGTTATCACAATGAGTGGGAAGATGATTTCTTTTTGTTATGGTGAAGGAGAAATGTGTTTGTCTCATATGTAATTCAAGTGTGGCATTACCAAAAAAAAGCAAACGTCGAAAGACATTTTAAAACCATGCATTTAAAATATGCTACAGACTTTCCAATCGGCAGTGAAATTTGAAAAGTTAAAGTGCATGAATTAAAGTCGAATTTACATTTACAGAGCAGTCGGTATTTACGAAACCAGGCACCAAAGCTAAAGCAGTATCATTGGCGTCGTTCAAAATTACAGAAGTTTTGATAAAGCGAAAAAACCATTCGAAGATGGAGAATTGATAAAAGAAGCTTTCATTAAAGCGGGAGAAGTGCTTTTCCACGATTTTAAAAACAAATCTGAAATAATATCGTCAATAAATAATATTTCTTTGTCGCTTAACACTGTGATGCAACGGACTGAAGCTATGAATAATAATTTGAAAAATTTATGAAATGACAATTTAAAAGCTTGTAAGCTCCTATCACTTCAATTTGATGAATCCACAGATATTAGTGATATTGCACAGTTATGCATTTATGTGAGAATGGTTTTCGAAGATATGACTTTAAAAGAAGAATTAACTATAATTCCATTGAAAGGACTAATGACGGGACAAGATATCTACAATTCATTTAAAAACTTGCCGTCCAACCGGTCTAGTGGTTAGCGTACCTGACTACAGATGGGTGGAACCTGGGTTCGAATCCTGGTTCGGGCATAGATGTACTTTCTCTCTCTCTCTTTCTTGTCTTTGTCCTTTTGTGTGTGTGTGTGTGAATGGTTGCCTACCCTATAAACGGGTACCTAGGGCATTTGTGTACTGAGGAAGTCGGACTCCACACCAAATATGGTTCAGTTGGAAAAGTGGAACAGCACACCCCATATTGCCAGCCTGGCTGGCACACGACAACAACATTTAAAAACTTTATTGATAAGACAGGATTTTCAATATATAAATTGGTCTCTATTACAACAGATGGAGTTCCAGCAATAGTCGGAAATCGAACTGGTTTTGTTGCCTTATGCAATGATGATGAGGAAATTAACAGTTTTACCAGCTATCATTGCATTATACATCAACAGGTATTATGTTTAAAAACTCTAAAGTCTAATGATATAATGCAAATTGTTTTTAAAACCGTCAATTCAATTCATTCAAGAAGTTTTCAGAGACTACAATTTCGGGCGCTTTTGGAAGAAACTGAATCAGTACGGAGATCTCTTATTGCACACAGACGTGAGGTGGTTTATCCATAGTGCTTTTTTAAAAAGATTTCGTACACTGTTACCAGAAATAAGAAATTTTCAACAAATAAAAGGTGAGCACATTACTGAATTGGAAGATGGGAAATGATTCATGAAACTAGCTTTTCTCTGCGATATCACTGCAAAACTTAACGACTTAAACCTAAATCTACAAGGAAAGGATAAATGTTTAACAGACATGATGAGTGTGATTAAAACTTTCAAAGAAACGATAAAAAGCTATGGGTCTCAATAAAGAAAACATGAATTGAGAATCTTAGAAAACATGGAGGAAGAGTGCATCCATAATTCAAACCGAGACTTCGAAGATTTCGCTGAACACTTGGATGTTTTGTTTGAATAATTTGAAAGAAGATTCAAACTGACTTATTTAGGTTGGAGGAAATACTCAAATTTTATGATATTTCCATTTAATGAAAATGTCAACATTGCTGGAGTATCTGAAAAAATAGGTCATTTAATAGGTACCGCTTCAGTCACGATCGAGGAAGAAATTATTAAATTAAGATGCGATACATTTCTTAAATCCAGAGCATCTAGCGATACTGATTTTTGGAAATTAATTTCTGTGGAAACGTTTCCAAATATTTAGAAATTGATTTTGTATTTGAAATCATACTTTGGATCGACGTATCTTTGCGAATCTGCTTTTTCAACCATGAACGCCATAAAAACTAAACATCGGTCGTGGTTAAAATATAATTTCGTGTTTACGCATTGCAATAAGCTCGTATCAGCCACAATAAGATAAACTTGTCGCAGATATACAGTGTCAGATTTCATCTAAATAAAGTGAATTGGAAGGTCAGTTTTTATGTATACGAATACTTTGATTATTTTCGTCAATAAATTTTTATTTTGTAAAAACTAAGTTTTTTCTTTTTTTTATAGAATAATTAAGATAACATACCATTTTTTTGTTACTGAAAATAAATAAATAAACATATACGTTAGTTCTGCCATTGGTAGACCGCCTTCGATTTTTAAATGTGGAGTAGACCACGTATCCCAAAAGTTTGGCCATCCCTGGGTTATATAATCCGATTGGCGAATTTTTAAATTTGGTGATTGTTTTGGCAGATTTCATGGCTTATCTGGTAACCTCTGTTTGTTATTACGTCATAAAGTTTGAAAAATTAAGCAAATTCTTCAGCTTTCAATTTTAGCATCTTCAGTATTTTGCTGCAAAGTAATTCAGAGTATTTTGTATCGGTTACGCGTTTTAATAAGAAAAGAATTCTCGTAAATGGTTTGTTTCGATAGGATTTATTTCTGTGTGTTCTGCAAATTTTGTGACGTATTGGGATATTTAAATTATAGACTATGTTGTTCTTTTCCATTACATTTTTTATTTTCATATCTAGATTTTATGAATTATATTTACATTTTTTAAATTAACCTATGTTTAATTTTTAAAATCAATAAGTTATTTTAATTGCATTTTATGACATATATTTGTGAAATAGATGTTTTTATGTTTTTCTTGGAATCCGTATTTATATTTTCAAAATTATTTGTTGTCTCCGTGTTTTCTTTATTTTTATTTAACAATGCGAAATTAACATTCTTTATTACATTTTTTAAAATTCTAATATTTCAATAATATATATACGACTTTTATTATTTATTCGGTTTAATTTTATTATTTAGATACATAAGTTTGTTTCAGGAAAGAATTTCCTAATGACGTCGTTCGCCAAAAATATTTACCAAAGGGCAGCGAAAACTTTGATTCATCGTTTTCTGTTAGGTTTGAAACCTTACTTTTCCATTTTGGCTCTATCCAACAGCTGCCTGAGATGCACGAGTCTCTGCAATGAAGTTTGGCTCACAAATTGACTTGCAATGGGGTTTAGAGAACAGATAGTGACAGCTGGAAAATCGAGTTTTGGAAGAATGACATCCTGTTGATAAAAATAAAGTAAATTCACAAATGGGTCTTTGATAAACTGATTCTAAATAGATCAAATCTAACAATCTTAATAATTATATAAAACAACAACAATCTTAATAATTATATAAAATACATCTTCAGAATATGTTTTAAAATAAATCTAGTTACATAATATATAACTACCTTTTTGAAAAATGGCTATAGCTAAGTTAGCATGGTAAAAAAGCAACCCTGCTAGCCAATGTAAATGCAAAATCCTGAAGGCAGAATGCAAATAACATGAAATTTACAACATGCATTAGCGAAATATGCAAATGCTTATTTCAACCAAATGTGTGCACCTGTGTGACATGTGATCGTTGGATGCAGGAAGGTCGATCGAATCTACCTCAATGCACCATTTCACTTGATGACAGGCAAATTGTGCGCATGGCCGTGACCACAAACCATAGCACAGCACATTCAGTCTGTAATACCAGTGTCTGCGTATACCATTTGACGCCATTTATAGCAGAGTAGTCTGTCTGCAAGACATCTATTGCTTCATTTACCCTTGACGCAAAACTACAGGCTCCTCCACCGCCAATGGAGCGATGGACAGCAGAATGGAAAGAAATTGTCTTTACCGATAAGTAACGCTTTGAGCAACACCACGATGGTCGCATTCGAGTTTGGTGCATGGCAGTGACACATCGCTCAGCCATAGCACAGTACATTCAGTCTGTAACGTATCCTCCAGTGTCAGCACGTACGATTCGATGCCGCTTACAGCAGAGTGGTCTGTCCGCAAGATGTCCATTGCTTCATCTATCCTTGATGCAAAACCACAGATATCTCCGCCACCAATGGTGCGATGAAAGAATGATGTGGATGGCAGAATGGAATGAAATTACCTTTACTGACGATTGACGCTTCTGTCTACAACATGATGATTTATGCATTCGAGTCTGGAGACACTGTGAAGAGAGGATGCTGAACAGCTGCATTATGCACCACCACCCTGTACATATACCTACAATAGTATTATGTTATGGCTTGGTATTCGACATCACTCTCGCACTTCTCTAGTACGCATTGTTCAGTACTTTAAGCAGCCAGCGCTACATCTCCAAGGTGTTGGAGTCCTTTCTTACTTGCCCACAGCCATATTTAAATAGGGTAATGCGCGACCAAACGTGGCATGCATTTTTCAAGGGTTTTTCGTCAATCGCCAGATTGAACTGCTTACCTGGCCGGCTCCAGATTTTTCACCGATCACCACACTTCACAGAGGTCTATGAACTTAATCATTTGATATTTGGCCAACATGTTATCTACAAAATAATTTGGGTTGGCAGTAGCGTGTATTTGTTATTGAGTTTTGATATATGAGACGTTCAAATTTATACCTTTCATTATTTTCATGATTAGAACAAAGTGGGAGAGAAATGCTTAGGTGAATATTAAGTGAAAATCATTAATTTGGTTTTTATTATTAGCATTTTTAATTTTTATTCGAAATAAATCATTTTTCTCGAAAAATATAAGAAATTGACTTCCAAATAAAGATTAATTATAAAAAATAATAATGTGGAAATTTTTAAGGAGGTAATGTATTGATTTCTTAACTGCATATTTACAGATCAAATTACATTATTAGACACAAGCTCATAATTTTTTTTAAATACATTAATAAAATATTTTTTATTAAACACAACAATAAAAATTTTATGTTTTTATGAAGGCAAATGAATCTATTTAATTTTTTGGCAAGTTATTTATTGTATTTTATTTTAAAATTTGACAACACAATACCTCTTAGCAACCATCAAGGGACTTTTGAAAATTGTTTGTTTTTTATCGAATTACTTTAAGTAATTGCTCTTTATTTTAGTTTGCTTTTGGACTTAATGCAAAATTACCAGCTGGGTTTTATTAATTTTGTCTTAATCGATACAATTGCAGTGGTATTATACAGATTATAAATTAGTTTAAAAGTTTATCTAAGGCATTATTTAGAAATGAAACATCTGCTATTTTTTTATTATGGGGAGAAAAAAATAAAGATTTGTCTCCAGCAAAAGTGGCTCAAGTTCAACTTTTATTAACCGAAACTAATTATAATCAACTAAAAATTGTCAAAAAATTAATGTATCTTAATAATCAGTGAGTAAATTTAAGATTTCTTTCCAAGAAAAGGGTGTTTATTTTTAAAATAGATATGGAAAAATGTGGTATAAAACCAATTTTAACTCCAAAATATAAGAAAAAATTTACGAAATTGTCTCTCAAAAACACAAGACACATCATTGAGTGATCGAATGAAGCAAGATGGGTTTTTGATCCTAGGAGAGCCCTAGGATCAAAAACCCATCTTGATCCTAGGGCTCTCCTAGGATCAAACTCTTGGTGTGAAAAATTTTGATTGGCAATAAATTTCGCCAGTATTGGTAATCCAAATTTGATACACTTTATATGATAAACTAACTATTTCTGGAATTCTTAGTTCGCCATTTTGTTCTGCCTTGGCTTGCATAATGTAGAAATAAAAGAAATATGTAAAATTCTAGTAAAGATCCAAAAAGAATTAAAATGCTCATTAAAAATGTTAACAAAATATTAATTAGATTCATTTCTAGTTTATTATTTTCTACAAATAAAATGGTTAAAATTATAGAAATGCTCTTTGAATCTAATAATGTGAACATGTCTTACGTAAGATTACTTACTCAATTGTTAAAATTATGGTACTCAAGTATTATGACATCTACTTTGGCGATAAAAATTTTCATTGTCAAGATTGTTATTATATTTTCACTGGCACAGCCGCCTTCAGTGAATCATCAATTAAAACAGGATTTGAACTTAATATCTTCCGGTAAAAACAACGAAGCCCTAAAATACCAGGCCACGATGCCCCAACATTTTAACAGTAACAAAATTAATTTCTGGTTAAAATTCTGATTTTTATAGTATATACTGTATATTTTAAGAGATAAAATAAATAAATTACAAAATAATAACTAAAGTAAATTTGGAATTTAATATTTCTTTGCGACTTTATTAATATCAAAATAAATTACTTTTTTAAAAGTAAAACTCCTTTTTTTCTTTTGCAATTTTTATTGCAAGGTATACTAAATCTATATAATACTTTTAAGATCTCCATTTATTATAGTATAGTTGGTTATTAATATGATTAACATCCGTTTAATAAAACATGAAACGGAAAGTAACATAGAAATTTCAGATCCACTTTGATTTCTATTGCGATGAAAAAAGAGGACGCCAAGATTATCACCAAGCTATCATTACTCTCATATAATTTGTGGCTTCCATATCTCAACTTTCATTTGAAATAAACAATCTTATATTTTCCATAAGATTTTTATTATAAGCAAGTTAAGACTTTAAGGCCATCTAGTATTAAACCAAAAATTGTCTTTTACAATGTTTAAATTGGAAAAATTATTTTTCGAGTGATTCCAATGCAATCCGAAATTGTATATAGTTGGTCCTCAATATTAGCTTTTTTGTTATTTTTTATATATTTTTTGTTATTTTTTATTTATTTATCCCGGTCACTCTGAAAAATCAAGGCTTACCAAAACAATTAACTTCACACCACTTAGCGAATCAACTCGAAATACATCTGCATATGGAAGATTTTTCATTGAGAGGACTTAACTTGAATGAACACCCGTTGCTGATTAAGTTGAAAACTGTAGGTCAGTTCACGGCACTTTCATGTATCGCCTAATTCTTAGTCACTAAATTTTAAAAACTGTATATATTTAGAATTTTTTATTACAAGTCTGTTTAAATCAAAGAAAAATATACTGTGAAAGAAAACTTACAGTTACGTACGATATTTATACACACAAATTTTTAAGTTACAAATTTACTGTTAAAATATTTTTAAAGTTAAAAAACGTGCAGTAACATATTTATTACAGTTAAAAACTAAGTAACGATAATTGTGACCTTCTATAAAGTGAAGAAATTTCAAGAGTTCCCAGTATCTATGATTAAAATTTTCTGCATCTCATTTGTGTGAATTCGGATTTTCAGTATCAACCAACATAAAAACGAAGAAAAAGTCGTAACTTAAATATAGAAGACTTTTATGGCCCAATTTGAATGAAATTATGCAACCTACACTGTCTAGTGGTCAGCGCCTCTGGTTACGAAGGACATGGGTTCGAATCCCGGCTCGGGGATGGATGTACTTTCTCTTTCCCTATGCATCTTGTCCTTTACTAAGATGATGCATGACTGTGGCCAGCCCTATAAACGTATTTGTGGTGGTGAGACGTGGGTAATGCTACTCGCCTCCGTGACTTGGCTCACAATTGCCCATCGGGTAAACCTAAATGAGTCGCAACTTCTGGCCTTATTGTGGCAATGATGTAATAACCCAGTGCCCACCATTATTAATGAAATTATCAAAAAACATCAAGCTGATATTCCTCATTAAAAGTAAAATGCTTAATGTAGTCCCGGTTGTATATTGTATTTCGATTATTTTGCATTGCATTAAATAATTTAAAAAAATGTCAATAAGATTATAAGACGATATCAAATTTTGCTCAAGAAATTATGACTAACAGTACAATTCTGGAGTTTTATAAAAATTATTTTGATTTTTTTGTTGAAAAAGAATGATGATATTCATAAGTGTATTGCTACAAAAAAAAAAGATTAAGAATTACCATGATAGATTTCGGTGCAACAGATTTCTGGAAAACTATTGAGAAATGATTTATGTTTTTAATGGCTACAAATAACTCATTCAAAATATTGTCCTTCAAACATAAATTACTGTAATTTGAGAATTAAGAAAATAATTGGAGTTTATGTATTAGTTATCGAATGAGCACCAGTTTATTATTTCCAACAATGCAATCAACTGAACTTATTCAAATGCTTTGTTTGCATTGTTCATCAAGTAAAATACTTTCTGTCAGCGTTTTGAGTAAATATTAGGTAGTTAATATCATTATTTCATTAAAAGAAAAATCTCTTAATTGTTTCACATTTAAGAATAAATTAATGAGTACCACATAAACGTGTGATTTACAGTGAAAACAGAATAGAATAAAAAGAAACCTCTACCTAAAGAGAGGAGGAGACATTTTAAATTAATAATCCAAAATATCATTTAGCGTTGTTTATCTTGATAGATTCATCAAATGAACAATGTAAAAGATGTCTCCGACAATAAGTGACAAGGAGACATTCTAATTGAACAATGCAAAAAATCTGTTTTCATTGTTCA
>JAPDSC010066463.1:150391-161840 GCA_026290005.1 Latrodectus geometricus | reverse complement strand
TCCGACAATAAGTGACAAGGAGACATTCTAACTGAACAATGCAAAAAATCTGTTTTCATGTTCATCTTGATTGAATCACCGAATGAACAATGTAAAAGATGTCTCCAACAATAAATGACAAAGAGATATACTGTTGTTGTTGTTACTTAAGGCACTTGGCAAAGCTATGTGCTTGCTATTTGTACAATGCAAGAAATCTTTTTGAATTGTTCATTTAAATGTCATCATCAAAAGAATATTTTAAAACGTATAACCAATCAGAAAACATTTTAAGAGAACAATGTGTAAAATGCATTTGCATTGTTAACTTAGAAGCAAAGATTAGATAAACAATGTACACACTATCTCCTATCACGAGTAAGAGGAAACAGAGTGATATCACTCGTTGGAAGTGAACAAAACCGTAGGAGACTCAAAATGTACTAAATGCAATACTATTAAATTTATAAACGCTATGCAGAACATTTAATTATTTTTAGAAATCCTTGATTCAATAAATTATTTTAGATACATTTTCGGCTTATATATAATAGAAATGGATTTATAAATTGAAGAGCTTGAATTTAATAACTTAAAAACTGATATGCGTATTTTTCGAACAAATGAAAATTGTTTTGAAAAAGAAGTTGAAGGAATTTAGAATGTGAGGTTCGAACAAAGAAATTTGCACATTATCTTAGTTTTTTTGCAGATTTTTTAAAGGCACATTTGTGCAGTCACCAAAAATATTTGGTATTTTTTTTAAATTATTCAAAATTAGTCTTTTTTTTTTATCGACAATGATTCTGAAGATACTCCAGGTGCAGACTGAAATCTTGAAGAAAATAAATTCATAGCAATCGATTTCCTACCCCATCAAATACATTCTCTTTAATGCAACCCATAAACCAGAGTATTATTTGATTTTCTTTAAAATTGTAAAATTGAAGGTAATTCTAAGAATTTCTATTTTAAGAACACTCATGACATTATGAACTAATGGCTGATCCCTACATGAACCCACAGAAACAATGATTTTTTAATTTTCATTTAAAAAAAAAATTTAAAAAATCATTTTTTGTGAGCTTATTTTTATTTTCATTTATTTTGTTTTTATTTCATTTAATTGCTTTTCTTTATTTTTTTAATGGCAGAAAAATTAGAATCGACGTTTTTTTTTAATTTATTTTATTTTTTTTATTTTATTAGAGAATCGTTAATTTATCGTACCTAATTGTTTTTCTATATTCTTTAATAGTAGAGAAATTTGAAGAGACGTTTTTTTCGGAGAATCATAAATTTTTTATCTCATCTAATAGTCTTTCTATATTCTTTAATGGTAAAAAAATTTAAATCGATGGTTTTTTTTTTTTTTTTTTTTTTTTTTCTCAGAGAATCGTAATTTTTTTATCTAACCTAATTGTTTTTCTATATTCTTGGAAATATCTATTTCTATATTCTAATGGCAGAGAAATTTGAATCGACGGTTTTTATCGGAGAATACTAAATTTTTTTTTTATCTATGAATAATTAACTATACTTCTGATGTTAAAATCCTAATTTTTTCCCCTAATTCTTGGAATGATGTCAGGAAAAAACTATATCTAAGTCTTTTTGACATGCAAGTTTTATTCAATAATCCACTATAAATGACAAAAGCAAAGTGAAATTCACCGGAAGATTTGAAGTAAGTTCTATAACTAATCTAGAAATTTTGACAAAACAAAACCTACTGCTCTCAGAAATTCAATTTGTAGATTTTTAAAAAGTGACTCAAAGGTAAATTTTATTAATAAGTATTGAGTAAAAATGATTAAGAAATAAAGAATGGGTATGGAAAATTAACTTCCAGATATTAAAGAATAAAATAACGTAGTGTCACGATCATCTACGTCATAAATAGATGATTTTTTAACAAGATTGGGCTATTTTATTGAGAAAAACAACAATATTCCTACATGACAAATTAGTAAAGATATGTAAAAAAAAATGTAATTTTGTAACAAATATATAAGCAAATATTTTACTAGAGTTTTCATAAATAAAATAGAAGTAAGAATTGTATTTAAATATGAAGTTTATTATGATTTTCTTGTTTCTCAAATGGTAGTGCATTTTAAAATAATTTTTTTTTCTAATTTTACATTATTTGGTAAAAAATTAATTTTAAGATTTAATATTCATTTTTTATTTTACAAACTTTTAATTTTAGTAACAATTTTTTTCAACATACATTAATTTTAAAACTCAAAATTTATACAGATAGTTTAAATTACTTTTTTCATTGGTACTTTTTTCGTTAATTGTCATAAAATCAGATGCCACAAATAAATTAATGAGCAATGTAATGATTAACACAAGGCCTAGGTATGTTACTAATGTATTTTTCTCTACGAATAAATTAAATTTCTACGAAATATTTAGATTTTGACTGCAATTAACATTCTGGGCATTCTACGTTTTTACTACTGTTTAATGGATTTATTACATTTGAATAATCGACACCACCATCTCATGTACTCATATTGTAACTTCTACCTGGGTAAAACTTATTTACGAAAAATTCCTTACATTACGATCATTTCTAAGGGTCGCATATTCTTATAGACAGATACACTTCATAGAATCTATTTTTAAACTTTTGATGAAAGTATATTTTAATATATATTTATTCTTTCTAAAGCACAAGGAATGCTATCGGATTTAGACATTTTAATAAAAATTTTATTAAAAATGAGACAAAATGAGGCATCTTATAAACGAAGTATTAATTTATTATAAACAAAGTATAATAATTAATTTATTAACAATTAATAATAATTAATTTATTATAAACGAAGTATTATAAAGGAAATATTAATTTAAGACGAGTGCTTCCTTGAACTAATCAAAAAAATTAATATTAATTTTGCTCCTTACAAAAAGTCCGCTAAAATATGCATTTTTACAGAATATATTAAACTAACGTGCATACGTTTATATATATAACTGCATACGTAAAGAATATAGTAAACTAATAGGAAAGCAAGACTTTCATATAAATGACTGATTCATAATGATGCAATAAATCGTGTCTTTTCCAGTGTATACGTACCTCTTTTATGAGCATTTTGGGATAGCTGAGGTATTCGAGCACGACGTTCACCGTCATGTAGCCCATACAAAACAAGCAAAATGCAACAATGAAGAACCACAAGACACGTCGGATGAAAGATCTAGAGTTAAAAATGTAAGATACGCCAGCTGCTGAAAGATTGTTCACCACGAAATCTTTCCCCAGTTCCTCCAATTCGACGCCTTTCTTTCGATTCATCTGTGGAACAAAAAAACCAACATTTTTTCTAAAATAACTTATAAAAAATTGGATTATGTTAATTTTAAGAGTTGTTCTTAGAAATAAAAGTATATTATTGTATTCAAAAAATCTACATATGTATTTTAGCAACTTGATCCTAAAAGTTGAAAACATCAATGTTACAGAATCGAAAAATAAATTGTCATTGAAAATAATAGAAGTAATAAAGAGAAAAAATTATTATATATTAAAGGAAAAACATTAATTAACAATTTTAATGAATATTTTATAAATTAAATGAAACTTAATATATTTAATAATTAAGTATATGATAATATCTCATAATCTTCTACTTTCATATAATTTAAAAAATACCCTTTTTTTATGTAATTAAGAATTAGTCAGAAAAAAAATTTTACCTTATTTTTTTGTAAAATATTTAAATTATAAATTAATTGATAAAAAGAATCAGCAGAAAATAAGTTAGATTTAATGCGTTTTTAAATATCGTTTTACAGACAAAAATTGTACACCATATTTCTTGTTAATTTAGAAAATTAATTTTTTTATAATTAAATGCTTATTAAAAACAAGACTTCAATTATTTATTACAACATCATTATTAGAAAAAACGTAACGAACTTAATTCAACACAGTAAAGTATTAGTGAACTCATTAAAATTTCCTTATTCAAAATCTCCCAGCTTTAATTAGAAAAGAAGTATATATATATATATATATATATATATATATATATATATATATATATATATATACACACACAGGGCGATTCAGCTCGTCGGTGACAAACTTTGAGGATCGATAGAGCACACCTAGACGAACATTTTTGAACAGGGAATCAGGGAATGTAGGGTCCCTGACGCGATGGTAAGGCGCTAGGCGCTTTCGAAAATTTGGGTTCCGAAATTCGAAACGTCATAAAAACTAGGGAAATGGTTAGATTTTCTTGCTTTTTGCGGCGAAATGATTCTGTTTATTTAGACTTTCTTCAGTACCAAATTGATAAGCGTATCTCTTAAAACATTGATAGGGCGCGCTGTAGACTTTGGAGAGCTAGACAACAACTTTAAGCTCGTTATTTTGATAATTTCACACATGCTCGCCAAAGTGTATACTCTAACTTAAATTTTGAACCCAAAAGTAGAACCCTGCAAAAAGCGTAAGAGCTGGAATAAATTGTCAAAGTACAGGGTGGTTGTAACTCGAAGGCTACTAAGAGATAAACAAACATATTTCTTGACTTATGGCAGGCATTTTCATGATTCTGTTTGCTGGGGCTCTCTGAAACTCAGTTGAACGGTACAAAAAAAATCGATAAGGGGTTCTTTGGGCAAAAAACATAATTCGTTGACATTTCGCACGCTAACTGGAAACGGGGCGCTACGATCAGTTAGGAACAAAACAAGAGAGTAATTTACTTATCATAAGAAACTATTAAAACTGCAGTTTTTTAAACAAACCTAGATGGTTTTAATCATTCACAATGCGCGCAATAAAATTTACATAAGGTGCATTTTGCTGATTTATGCAAAATATATCGTACCATATCCATATACAAAAGATACGTAATGCGTAGACGACAACGCGAAATGACGTTGTTGCATGCGCAGACACGTCTTTTTGACTTGCGGTACTTACTTAAGCTTCGGGTTGCTTGTCTGCAGATCGGTAGTATGATGGACGGTACACAAACTCTGAATTGGCTGACATGCATTTGGCGTATGGCGTTGCTGGTTCTAATGGACGAGCCGCTCAGCGGTTGTACGCCGAACGTTACCCCAACAGGCAAATCCCCTGCCATGCCTTCTTCGCTCGAGTACACCAGAGGTTGTCCGAGACGGGATCTTTCGACGGAGGCAGGCCTGAATTGGAGCGATCAGTGCGCACCCCCGACAACGAAGAGGCTGTGCTTAACCTGGTTGAGGACAACCCAGGTCTTAGCACGAGAGATATCGCCAGACATGTTGGCATTTCGCAAGCAACTTCGTGGTGCATCTTACGTTCCCGGAAACTGCACCCATACCACATCTAACGGGTGCAGTTGCTCGGAGAGCAGGATTTTGACCCTCGAGTGGAATTCTCAAGATGGTACTTGGCGATGAGAGCCAGGGATCCCCGTTTTGTAAACAGCATTTTCTTTACGGACGAGTCCACCTTCAGCCGGGAGGGAATGTGGAACGCCCACAACAGTCATGTGTGGTGTGATGAAAATCCACATGAATCCAGAAGCCGAGCAGCCAAGGAGCGTTTCTCAGTAAATGCGTGGGCCGGCATTCTGGGGGATTGCCTCATTGGCCCTTATTTGTTAATTGAACGGCTGACAGGTGGAAATTACCTGATTTTCCTGGATCAAGTGCTGCCGCAGCTTCTAGAGGAGGTGCACGTACCCGAAGGTTCGCGTCGCCAAATGTGGTTCCAGCACGATGGAGCTCTGGCCGATTACAGGAACGACGTGCGTCTCCATCTAAACGCAAGGTATGGCCAGCGGTGGATCGGGCGTGGGGGTCCAGTTAACTGGCCTGCCCGATCACCAGACTTCACCTGCTTGGATTTCTTCCTTTGGGGTTACCTGAAGGCCCAGGTCTACCATACACCTGTCAGCAGTGCTGAAGAACTTGTGGTGCGCATTGTGGCAGCTGCAGGGGACATCAGAGATACTCCTGGCATTGTTGGAAACACACACTCCTCGATGCGACAGAGGTGTGAAGCCCGCATCATAGCCCAAGGTCGAAATTTCGAGCATCTTCTTTAGCGTTAATTTTTGTAAATAAATTTCCAGTATCATTGATGTTTTTGGTCTAAATTTATTCAGAAGTGTAGAGCAGAGGTAGAAAATGTGTTTTCATTATTACTAACTGATCGTAGCGCCCCATTCTCAGTTAGCGTCCGAAATGTCAACGAATTATGTTTTTTGCCCAAAACGCCCCTATTGGTGCTTCTTTTTGTACCGTTCAACTGAGTTTCAGAGAGCCCCAGCAAACAGAATCATGAAAATGCATGCCATAAGTCAAGAAATCTGTTTGTTTATCTCTTAGTAGCCTTCGAGTTTCAACCACCCTGTACTTCGATAATTTATTCCGGCTCTTACGCTTTTTGCAGGGCTCTACTTTTGGGTTCAAAATTTAAGTTAGAGTATAAACTTTGGCGAGCATGTGTTAAATTATCAAGATAACGAGCTTAAAGTTGTTGTTTAGCTCTCCAAATTCTACAGCGCCCCCTATCAATGTTTTAAAAGATGCGCTTATCAAATTGGTACTGAAGAAAGTCTAAATAAACAGAATCAATTCGCCGCAAAAAGCAAGAAAATCTAACCATTTCCCTAGTTTTTATGACGTTTCGAATTTCGGCACCAAAATTTTCAAAAGCGCCTAGCGCCTTACCATCGTGTCAGGGACCCTACATTCCCTATTCAAAAATGTTCGTCTAGGTTTGCTCTATCGATCCTCAAAGTTAGTCACTGACGAGCTGAATCACCCTGTATGTATATATATATATATTTGCACATCCAATTTCGTGGTAAATGTCGGAGGGTAGACCCTTGAGTAGAGCAAAAGCAACTCAGCATTTCATCTTTTTATTGCTTCAATGAAACTGAGTATTAAGCCAAACATTAGAGGTTCCGCATAAGGCATTTATGGGGAACATATGTTTCGCAACCCCCCCCCCTAGACCCTCGTTCAAATAAACAGAAATCAGCATGGTAGACCTTGGTCCCTTGGGGCTGTTGTGCCACTGAGATTAGTACAGTTGTTATAGTATATATATATTTTATGAAATAAGATTCTACCCAAGATAAAATTTATTACAATGGTTAATTAGAGAAAATTTAATTAAATGTGCTTTAGTATGTACAAAATATTCTTACGAATGTGAAGAAAGAATTTTAATTTTTAAAATTAATTTAAAGGAAATCGCGAGCAGAATTTTATTTATTTAGATATAAGTTTTTATTATTAGGTTTTATCTATTTATTTGAGCTTTAGCAATTTAAGGAAAGTCGCTGGTATTCTTTTATTTTTAGGCTAAAATAAAAAATGCAAATGCAAAGTTTTATGTGAATACGAAACGTGAATAAGCTGATAATGTATTAAATACAATAGATCCACAAGAAAATTTATATTATAATTTAGTACTTTACGTTGTTCTAAGTGAATTTGACCAAAATGAGAAGACTAAAATTATAAACCTTAAAGATAAAATTTGATATATTAAATAAATTTTACATATGGGAAAATATTGTATAAATTAATTTCTTCTTTCGATATAAGTCACTTAATTTTGTAATAACAAATCAAAAATTATTTACTAAAGTTATTGTTGGAGATTTTGTATATAAAATAAATTATTACATAGTCGCAACTTTATTTTTTTTAACTTCCTTTTTGAAAAAAGTTCAATTTATGAATGCAAAGTTTATTTATGTATGAAAGTATGTTCACAGAGTGTTCAGCTCATGCACACATTTTAAATTTTCACTTATTTCAAAGGAAAATAATTTGCGTCTTTTAGTTCTGTGTAATAGATCATGGATTATAAAAGTATATTTGATATCAACCATAGCTCTTGCCAAGCTAGCAACCGATTGGTTAGTGCTTTGACCTTCGGTTCAACAGTTCAACAATTAAAATCCCACTTCGGTTCAACAATTTAAATCCCACTTCAGTTCAACAATTCAAATCCTATTTTGTGATTCAGTGTGTATAGTAGTTTGGAATCATTCAAAACTGCAAATTTTTATTTACTTAGTCTACGTGTGCAAAAACTGACAGTTGAGTAACAATCAAAACTAGTCAGCATGTCTCTTCTAAAATATTTTTGCACCGCAAGAATGGGATTTATGTATGCATTCAAAAAACTTGACCAATCGCTGTTTTGGTTCACAAGCAAGTATTTCGTTTTTTATGTTGTGGAAATAATTTTTATCCAAATGAAGAAACACTCAAGACATTGAAATTTAGACTCTCAATGTATATATATTTAAAATAAACTACCTTTTTTTCCATTTCTCGTTAAACGTGTGATGCCAAGACACCATTAACGAATCATCATGTAGTGAGTTGGGTCACAATATGCTTACATATGCATTTTTCAAGAAATGTTTACCTGTGCCCGATCAGCAGCGAAATAAATCCTTTGTCACAGCAACACGAACCATTGTTGGAAAATTATATAGTAGAGCCACTAGTGGGTGTGCTGTCGCTATTCCAAAAGTGGTTTATTGATAGTAATCAAGCAGAAGACCCACATATTTCTCCTTCTATTTCCAAAGATATTATCTCACCAGGAAGACATTGTATCCCAGACATATTTTATGTGCTCCAGTCCCCGTAAGTGACCACGAGGGATCTTTGTTTAGGTTGGGAATAAAACTTACCATTTTCTTGTAAAGAGTCCAAATAGGCCACAGGTTTCAAGAAATAGGTTGGTAGAATATATGACAGTAAAATAAGGAATGGAGTTAAACCTTGAAAGGCGTTATTCCTACTCCAAGAGAGGGACTGTACCACCAAACTTTAGGATCAGCATTCTTTAATGCTTTTAGTCTTCTGTTATTTTAACAGTTGTCATGGTAATGGTTCTAAAACATGTAGCTTTGTTCTAGTTTTAGTCCCAAAAATCTATTATCCAAATATTTAAAAGACGATTCGATATAACAACACAATGTATTTGTGAATCGTGAAGAGTCATTTGATTCTATGTTCTCTTTAATGCAAGTACATCTGCTTCAATTTACTTTCAGTTCTTCAGTCATTTTGTAAATCGAAATTTAATGTCCAATTGTTGGCTCTTGATTCTTTTTCTAAGTGATATTAGTTGCAGGAATTGGTACAATTTGCTTTCTTCCCTATTTTCTGACCAGATGTTAATGGGAAAAATAATGGTACAGCTATAAAAATAGTTCACAGGTTTCATTGAACTAAAGTATGTTAAATAGCAACAAATGATCTGTATAGAAAAGTAGATAAGACTGACTCCTAATTATATATATATATATATATATATATATATATATATATATATATATATATATATGTAGGAGTACATAAAAAGAGCCAAACACAACAGAAATGACTGTGATATCATAAGGCAATATGCTTAATTAAATATCAGCAGTTTCCATTTGCATATCATTCTTTTCCACTAGTAGGGCTTTCTTAGACGACACTTCTCTTTCATATTACTAATTAGTGCCAAATGCCCAATATTCCTTTAGTTTTTGCTTTTGATCTATTTGTAGTGTGACATCCTCCTCATGGAGCCAGAGTAGATCTGCATTATTTGGAAGCAAGAAACAAGCTTTTAAACTTCTCTAACATTCCCAAAAGGTGTCATTTCACCTGGAGGATAATTTAACCATGACTTATGACTAGACGACATGTGTAATTTCGATTGAATCCCAGTTGAGTTGGATACAGAAATTGTTATTTTCTGTAACAAGGACAATATCAATCACTAAAATAATATTTTATTGTTAACAAATGTTGCTTTAACATTGAAATAAATAAACAGAGCATTATGTTGCCAAATGTTTAAGCCATTAGAATGAAAATATTGATTGAAAACAATTTAATTAAAAATTATCAATAAATAAATTTACTTACTTTAAAATTGAAAAAAATATGAATGCACATTAAAAATGAGCAAAAATATTCTTGAGTGACAATTGCTCACATATGATTTTAAAGAAACAAAATGAATCCCTAAATAATAAATCCATAAAGAAACAATAAATCAATAAAATAATCCCAATATAGAAAATGCGAGGTAAAATTAATAATATTTAATGTCAACTGTGTCTTTTATTTTCACTGTCTTAACAGTCATCATAGCGTACCTGTCTACAGATGGGTAGGACCTGGGTTCGTATCCTGGCTCGGGCATGGATGTACTTTCTCTCTATCTTGTCTTTGTCCTTTCTTTGTGTGTGAATGGTTGCCTACCCTTTTAACGTGTACCTATGACTCCACACCAAATATGGTTCAGTTGGAAAAGTGGAGCAGCGCACGCCATATTGCCGGCACACGACAACAGTCATCTGACTCTTTTAACTGTCAAAGACGAAATATTTATATAAAATATGGATAAACAGCTAGAGAAAAATAAAATAAACACAAGTTTAATTAATCATTTTACTTTAGATTTGTAATATTTTTTACAATTTTATTCATTGTAAGAAAGCAATTATATTTATTAAAAAGATAACCATCTTACCCCTAAAAATATATATATTAACTAATATATTTCTAAGTGAAGAGAATTGTTCGAATATTAAATTATATAAGCATAATATTTTAGATTATTTAAAAACAAAACTGTTAATTTTATTTCTTTAGGGAGAATGTCATTTACCTTTGTTTTATTAAAATCATGTAAATTTATAATTTCAGAAGTAAGTTTTCTAATGTCATCCAATAGTCGTGTAATATAAATTAATTTAAGAAAAATCTTTTTAAAAATGCGAAAATCGGTGATTGTTAGTGGCATTCTATTTTTGATACAGTACTCAAATTATAACGCAATAAAATTTATTCGATTACAAAGCAAATGACTAAAATCAGAATCCGATTGCTTCAAAAGTATTGCAATATTATTATGTGATGACAGTTTTAAAATTGAACATAATTCGCTTGATTGGGTTCTTAGTTGAAACAATTTCATAATTATTTTGCTTCTAATACAAGTACTGTGGATATTTACATTAGAAGCTAAAGAAATAAGTTAAATAAAGAATTGCAATAATATTAACTTCCTTATTACAGGATGATTTTAATAACCCATAGGAAACATTTGTTAAAATTAGGTATATATTCAGCAATTGAATATATTCCAGGAAATGTATTGATATTAGAAACATAAATTTCTTAGAGAATCTAATGTTTGACAAATAAAGAAAAATTAAAAATCAATAAATATTGCTATTAGATCATAAAATCACGAATTTGTATTCATTATTAAATAGTGAACTTTTCCATGTAAATTTAAGAAAAATGAAATATAAATGTGAAATTTAGCTTGCATATAAACTAGAATCCTTTGTCTATTCGATCCAAATCTTTTAGGTGACAATTTTACTTTAAATTATAGGGATAGATTCAAATTATAAAATGCATATATATATATATATATATATATATATATATATATATATATATA
>JAPDSC010066463.1:134206-150291 GCA_026290005.1 Latrodectus geometricus | reverse complement strand
ATATATATATATATATAAAGCATAATCTAGTTATTAAACTCATAGAAAATTTAAAATTAAATACAAATATATAAGTATGACAATACATTCAGTGAAAAAGCAGCATAAACCGCTCAAACGATCATAAAATTTTTTAGTTTTAAAACTTTTCGGTATGGCTTTGGAATACAATGGCTAAATTTGGTCTTCAGACTAATTTTGACCAGATTGGCTCAAATTATTAGGTCTAAATAATTAGGTTTCAAAGTATGGCATTTCTGCCATACTTTGAGCCAAAGTGGTCAAAATCCCCAGATGAAACAGGCCATGTTGGTGCTTCACTGTTATTCATTTCTCATTTTATTTCATCTAAACTCATTCATATTGTAAATTTCACTTTGTTTGTCTCATATCTCTTTTGATTTTGGAATTTTAAATAATTTTCGAGTATCTATCTATCTATCTATATATATATTTTATATGTTAGCATGGTAATTATAGCATGGAGCAAAAATTAAAAAGATAATTCATAAATCATTTGACTTACCGGAAACATATTCGCTCAAAATTCAAATTTTGAAAGTATCAGTTATGATTCATAAAAAAAATTTAATCGAAAGGAAAGTTCAAATATCGCATAGGAACAAAGCTGATTTGATTAATTTTGAATTTATCACGTAGATTCAAGCATCAAGATACCACTAAGCTTTTCGTACATTTTGCAACATGATTAAGATGGATTTACTTTTACAAGATCTTTTTAAAAGTTTTATTTTGAGCTACGAAAATATTCGATCATCTTGTTGTTTCTTTCGTGGTTTCCATTAAATGAATTGGTCTGTGTACTAAACAATATTTTTTCAGATATTTTTGCATTTTATTGAATAAGCATAAATATTGATCTTTCTACCCCAAAAAGAAATTCAATTTAGATGATATCAGTGCTGTTTTCACTTTATAGATTGATGCATGGAAATTTGCCAAACATTTTGATGCAGAAGGAAATAAATCAAGTAATGTGTTTTGCATCTTTTATCGGTTATATGCAAATAAAATTGAACGTTATACTTTATTTTGACTCGTATTCAAAGCTTAATAAAATAGAAAATCGTATTTATTACCTCTCTATTTTGTTTGAGCTCATATTTTTTGTTGGCATCTTTTGGTCAGTATAAT
This sequence comes from Latrodectus geometricus, assembly GCA_026290005.1. Taxonomy (NCBI): domain Eukaryota; kingdom Metazoa; phylum Arthropoda; class Arachnida; order Araneae; family Theridiidae; genus Latrodectus; species Latrodectus geometricus. The sequence continues at coordinate 149,136 of JAPDSC010066463.1, read as the reverse complement.
GTTAAAAGTAACATCGAACAAATAAAAACATATTTTAATTTATTAATAAAAAGATTGTAATTAGTTTTCCGAAAATATTCCACTATATCTTTGTCAAATATATTTGCATAATCATAAAAATAATAAACTTTTTATTTGGCAATCATGCAACGTGAATTTATATATAGTCTTAGAAATACTTTCTTAATACAAAATAAATTGAAATATTTATGGAGAATTATTATTATTATTATTATTTTTTTAGTCTGACATTGTGCATAATAGAAATTATTCTTATAACTTCAATATATGCATCTTAAAAATATTAATCACACACTTTTTTTTATGAATAGATGTACTATTTAAAGAATTTTAGCGAGTAAATGTTATATAAAGCTTGAAATTAACGTCATTGTTAAAAGACAGATTCAAAACTAAATGTTGCAATCTTTAAAAACAGAACATGCACGCTTTAGAGCATATAAAAATTATTGTTTATCGATTATCATTAATTTTAAAACCTATCAATATTTTTGAGAAATATTTAATTTAAATTGAATCTTTTGTGCTCATATAAATATTTAGATTTTATCAAAACCAGTTTTTTTATAAATGAAACCATTTATTTATGTAATAAGCTAGAAAGGTTGTATACCCTTTCGCTTTCGAATTGTCAAGTCACATGCTTTCATCTTACAAGCTCGACATCTATTGTTTGTCTTTTCAAACCTTAATTTTGAAACTATGATTTTCATTTTATTCTTTTTGGATTTGTTAACTAGTATTAATGTTTCATAAGCTTTAATTGATCAAATTATAGTTTTGTTTTATTAATTACAGTTATTTTTTAAACTTTCAATTTATAAATCATAATTTTTAATAAAAAACTCATAAGACCTTTTTTATATGGACTTGAATTACATCATTAAAATTAAGTTTTGAAAGTATCAATTTATGCAGAGAAGCTTGTAAATTTAAAAAGTAGTGAGTTATTGAAAAACTGTTGAATTTTTAAATAAAGAATTGATACTTTTCTATCATTCTGTGATATTGGAAACTTACCTTAAGCAGCGAAAAACCCATCCTCATGAAAAATGCTCATGAAATGGTTCTTTATAAGGGCTAAAATTCATTTTTACCTAGGGATAAATATCAAATTATTGAAATGCAATTAAACAGCCGCAGAGTTGAAGTAAGTAATAATTAATAAAAATTTCAATTTAGATTTTTTTCTATTTACCAGGTTTTAAGAAAACGTAACTAAAATATTAAAAAATTTAAACCATTATTTTATAGACTGTTATAAACCTGTGATTAAAGAGATAACCCTTTATTAAATTCTATAACAGAAAAAAGTAATTAATCATTTTCATAAATGGCCTTTGAAACCAAATCAAACGAAAAATTAATTGATATTACTTTAATAACTTTTATATTGAAAGTAATGTTCATAGTTGTAAATAAATTGAAAACAAAGAATTAAAATAATTGGGGGAAATGAAAAGACTTTTGATATTAGATGCATGTTTCAAATTACTTTTTAATGCTCAAACAATTCAAAATGTATGCAAAATTCAATTTATTCTTTATTTTTGACCAGAAAATACTTAAAAGTTTTCTTTTAGACAATAGTTAAACTGTAAAATGTTGTTAGAATTGTGCTTTTATATTATTTCACAGCACATGTATTAAATTTTGATATTCTTCTATTTTATTTCGATTATGAAATATTTAATTTTCTGTTGCGATATGTATTTTAAGTAAGTAAAATTTTAAAAAGGTTTTAACACTTCTAATATATCATTGAAGCTACCGTTTCTAGTTATTCGTGAAAAAAAAAATTCAAAAATATTTTTTAAAAAAACTTCACAGCAGGTTTCAAAAAACTTAAATTAATTTTCCTTTTGTTTTTATGAATTTTATTACAATTTATGTCCTAATTACATTTTAATTATCTTAATAAAATGACAGCTTAAAAGTTTAATTAAAGAAATCTTAGAAAAGATAAACTTACCAAACATAAAATTTATTCTTCATAGCTCCATAAGTTTCGCTAGCTTTAATTTTAATTTAAAATAGTTTTCATGTACAATCCACCGCTTAAATGCAAGCTATGTAATGTAAAAAATATATTTATCTGTTAAAAATACCCAACGTGACGTCATCTCCAGGAGCTAATGGATCATTAAAAAAAACCAATCTCAATTTGATAGTTTGAAATGCTAATCCATATACTTTACATTTATGCAAAGAAATTTTGGTTGTCACATTGTCTGAAAGACTCTTAGCGAACAATGAAGCTTTTAAGGTAAAATTGCTGCTGTTTTCACTTTGGAGTAAGTTATTAAAAGCCGAGTTCCTCCCATTTTTCCAAAACCAAATCAATATCCGCGCAGAGTTCATGTGAAAAACGGGGAAAAAAAACTGCAGCGGAAATCTCACGCAAGACAGAAAAATGAAATTGGTACAACCTTATTAAGTAAACGAAGTAATTATGAACTTGTTTTAAGAAATAAGGTGTCTTTCTGAGCTACATATATTGCATCTCCAAACAAAGAAAAAAAATCGATATTTTTTTTTTCACTTGTCTTAAGTTATAACTAAAGAGAAAAAGTCTTGTTTGGGAATATCGGTTGAATTATCTATCAAGACAAAAAAAATCATTCATTAATTTAGGTTAACAAAAATTGCTTTGTAAATATTTTTCTCATTTAATTCATTTTTTCACTTAATATCAAAACGTAAAGAAATAATTTATCTTGAATATATCAAATAAGAAATTAATGGGCTTCATTTTTGTTTAAAGTATTTAGATAATTAATTTTAAGTATGATGATGAGTAAGAAAAAATATTGAAGTTACATTTTATGGTTTGTAATATGTATAATCATTCTATTAGTATAATTGATTACTTTAGATGAAAAAAATAATATTTTCTCGCGAGCGGTTAATTCATTGAAATAATCTATTCTTTCCATCTTTGCTTGATATTAAAATCAATTAAATGACTTTATATATTTTAATTTAAAAGTTTTCTATCAAAAGATAAAGATTTTCCAATTTATAAGTTTTAGATTTAACGTGATATCTGACTTTAAAGAAGAATATATCTTTTCAAATTGCGTCGTTAAGAAAATATATTTCATTATTGGCGTCGTTTGTACCCGAAAGTGAGCTTGTTCGGATTCTGATGTTGCATGCAAGTGTTAATGTTAACATCATTGAATTTGAGTTATTTTTATTGGGATATATATATATATATATATATATATATATATATATATATATATATATATATAATTTCATACTAATAAATAATCCTATTTGCTTGAAATACTGCATGAGAAATATACTTTAGAATAGACTTTAGCAGAGATACGGTGACTGGATCCAATTAAAAAACACCGTGTTGAAGGGCCTATTCTTGTCAACATCATTGGATATGAGTTATTTTTATTGGGATATATATATATATATATATATATATATATATATATATATATATATATATATATATATATATATACACCGTGGCCTATTCTTGTCAACTCTAATGATTGCATTCTTCTGAGTTGTTGTTACTTATGACACTTGGTGAAGCCAGGGACTGGGTGAATGAAGTCAGAAAGAGCGTCTTCCATTTTTTGAACAAAGAACCCCCCTGCGAGGGTGGAAGTACGATTTCGGCTCATAGATGGCAGCACCATTTAGGTCTTCCAATGTAGAGTTAGAAGCCAGAGAAGACCTAAAGACTGGCTCCTAACATTCCCAGAGGTATTAATTTAGAATGGGAACATGGAAGACATTTTAAGAACATACGACATATTTTAGGCCATTAGTGAACACGATGGATCTTCGGTCAAGCCGGGATTCCAACTCACCACCTTCCGATAACGAGAACGACGTCCTAAGCAACCAGACCACCCGGCTTTGATATTTAAAGATACGAGTGCCAACTGAAATGTTGACCTCGTCCAAAAATTCATAAAAATTCCAAGAAAATTAACTGTCCTCACAAAAGGTCTCCAAAAAATATTACGATTTACGTAATCTACACTATTATAAAAGCAATAACATCATGGCGTAGTGGTAGGACTTTAATGTCCTGAGTTGGCCACTCTTGAATAAATGGAGATAATTGTGTGCTTGAGAGTTTGCGACACATAAATCTAAGAAATTCCCGAATAGAAGGAACTTTATCAGTTGGAATTTACTTGTTTGCTTACAATTGTTAAGCTAACCACTACGTGATGCTAAAGTGAAGCAATTCCCTTGTAAAACTTATTAATTTCTTCTTATGTACTTTTTTTGGGTCTTTAACCCAAAAGTTATCTGGCACTATTGATTTCTTGAATGTGTGCTATTATAAATATGGGTTGCTCTCAAAGATACACGTCATCTCTTATAATTAGTTTTTATAATCTTTTTAATCAATTTTGAATTGGAGAATCACTGACTATACGCAGAAATCTGAATTCAAAATCAGAAAGAAGAAAAATGATATTTATTTCTTTTTCTGAATTTAACTTTGATAGTTTATATATGAGAACTTCTACAGTTTCCCAAACACATTATTTCAATAAAAACTTCATTATCGTGGCCGGAATTTTGGAATCCGTTGTTGTAAAAATACTATGAAAAAAAATAGGGTATATTTAGTTGTAGTTCTTTTATATTATGGAAGAGAAAAATGAATTCAAATAAGGAATTTTGCACGTAATTTGAAGTAGAAAAAATACATTGGATTTTTCTTCATAACAATACCGTTGGTTTCCGTTAGTTACATTGTTTTGAATTCTGGTTTTGCTTCAAAGTTTTGACCTACGGAATTTATTTATATTTTTAACAAATATTTTGCAAAAAAGGGTAGTTATATTTGATAATTTTATTACACTTTTAAAATGATTTCAATTAAAAAAACTTGAACATAATTATTTTTGTTGGTTTTCTATGAAGCAATCTTTTATTTATTAAAGCTTTATCATTAAAAAGCACAGAATTTTCATTTTTTAAGCCACTACAATGTTCAATTTAGAGAATATCCATTGTTTATAATAAGTTTTAATTGATATCTGTGGGTGCAGTGAGAAGAACATAAACATTATTACTATCTAAAACAACAATAGAAATAATATGTAACTCATTTCGGATCATAAAGGTTTAAAAATGATATCAGGTTGATATTTAGGATCTGAGTGATGCCAACAAGTGGTCAGTTTTGATTAATTTTTATACTTTATCCGCAATACCCGTGTGAAATGCATCTTTAATATCAAAAATACTTGAACTGAATTGACGATAGCAAAATAGCACGTAACCGGTTGTTACAATATCGTTGTCTTAAAAAAAAATAAAAAAAAAAATAAAAAAAAAATTTAATCTCCTAGCACCTTTATCGAAGAAAATTATAAAATGGGCAGAATTTTATCTTTGTACTCTTTAATTCATGAATGAATGGAGCAAATAAAAAAATGCAAAAGAATTTTTTGAGTGTGAAATGTCACCTCTAAAACAAGGCAGGAATCGGAAATTTCTTAATTCCTGCATTATGAGATATTGATCACTCCGGATTCTACCGAAACTAGAATTCACCAACCTAATATTTAGTACATTTAGCAGTTGTATAATAACTATATTACCATATTAGATATGAACACAAAAAAAATTTCGCTTAGTAGATTACGTTTATAAAAGAGTATATTAAAATTTGTTATTATTTGAAATAATTATATATATATATATATATATATATATATTAATTAAGTTTATCGAAAACTCTTTTCATTGAATTAAATACACTGTAGCTCAGTTCTTAATAAACTGACAGCAAAAATTCAAACTGGACATTGAAAAATTTTTGATAATTATTAATTATAATTAATAAGCTGACACAATTTACTTCCAGATCTAAATCCAAGATTGTGTAAATTGTGTCAAGTGACGTTTCAAGTAGTTGTAACATCCTTAAAACAATACTATTCTTGAAAATTTTGCTCTTTATTACTTTGGCAGTTTATTTGGTGGAAGTTTTGGCTCTTAAAAAGTTATGAGACGATACACATGGTATCCATGCTCGAAATAGTAAGAATCAATGCATTCTCAAAATTAAGATTACGAGCAGATGGGTTGTTTGCCAAACCTCAAAAAGTTTAAAATTTTAATGAATACAATATTAACATTCTGGAGATGGACCTACAAGAAATTTTAGAAATGCATAAACATTATTCTAAATTCTTTTCTTCCATTTCCAAACTCTTCTTATTACTTATTTCAAATGTTTATCTCGTTATAGAAACCCAAATACTTAAGTCTGAACGTATATTCATTAAAAGAATTCTAAGCTCCAATATTTAATCCAAATTATTTCTTTTTTAAAAGGATATATATATATATATATATATATATATATATATATATAATGTATTGAGGTATTGCATATTCTGTTGCTTTTCTTCGACGGTGAACGATGAGGTTTTGGCATATTCGAAAACCTCCAGTACAGACAGCATTTTGTTAAACAGCGCCTCTAGCGGCTAGTTCGTCATTCAATGATTTTTCCTGTTGCACAATAAAACTTGTGTAATTGTAGTTAAATTTGTTTCGGCTGAATAAATCCTTTACGGCAGTCACACAGTGATATTCTTTATGTTCTATTCAATATGAAACACCCTGTTCATATATATATATATATATATATATATATATATATATATATATATATATATATATATATATGTTTACTGAAAATTTATTGGTCTAGATACCTAGTGATTGACGTGATTTATAGTCCTGCTTTAGAGAAGAAAATATAATCTGAATAAGCATTTAGAAGAACCAATCGCTTATTTTATTTTTTATTCAAAAGTGGCTTAAATATATAACAGTGCCTATTAAAAATGGTAAAGTTATTGAAGATACAATTTCACTTAGTACACGGGGATATTTTCAAATATTTTACCAGAAATTTGTTCATTAAATATTACTGATACAGTTTCATTTTCTGAGAATCTGTAAGAGGATGGGACCTCATTGTAAATACATCCTGGAACGCAACATTATTCTAAACCGGTATTATTAATCATTTAGGAATTTGCCTGAATCTTGGAATGTTGAGCATTCGTGACTTTAGTTATAGTGGCTTCGAATACCCTCTCATACTTGGATATTATAAGTACATATTTTAGTGTAGATCCAGACCTAAAATTGGAAAAATTGATTCTTTAATGACAAACAAACCGCTTTATTGATGTATCTATTTCATATGTGAATTTTATATTTGCATTCAAAGAAGGGAAATATTATATATAATTCATATATTAATTAAAAGTAAATAAATTGTCTGCGCATCATAACTCTAGAATATATTTGCATAGTACATCATTCTTATTTTTTTTCCATTGAAATTCGACTTTCACAAATCCAAAGATGTGGATTTTGAAAATAATCTAGATTTTTTTTATAGCAGTCTTTTTTTGAATGGAATCACGTGACATAAATTGATATGTTAGAATTAAATACTAAAAATAACTACCTGAAATCAGCTACAAATTCTCAAGATTTGATTTGAACCAAAATGCTTACAAAAGAAAATGTGCTAAGAATTCTTTTTAAATTTTACAATTTTCATACTGATGGTATTTAAATAGAAAAACAATCTAGAATTTATTGAATAATAAAATATTAATTTTAAAAAAATGCATAAATTTTTTTATGTTTTAATTTAATTTTTGTACTTTAAATATGAGCATGCAGGCCAAAATAAAAAAAGAAAGTAATACTTTTCAGATACAAGCATATCATAATGTAAATGTTGATTAATAGTTTTAAATTCTTTCTGCATCAACAATAGCTAAATTAGGAAGTTGATTTCTGAGCCTTTCAGTAAACTTAATGAATAATCGTATTTTTGGATAATACCCAAAAATAGAGTATGTAATATTAAACACATTTTCCGTGAAAAAAGTAACAAGAAAAATAATTTCATCAATAAAATGGACGCCGCAAAACACGCAATCCAGTGACCTGTTCTCCTGAATTGCGAGACCCTTTCATAATGATTGGTCGTCTGGTATACGATATTGTTCAACTCATGTGGAAAAGAAATGAGGCTTTTATCAAACATATGATAATATAACTTAATATTATAAACAGTATTTTTATAATATTTCTATAGAAATATTATAAAAACACTATTTATAATTTTAACAAACTAATATAAAAAAGTAATCACAAAAGAATCACATTATGTATTTCATTATTTGATTTCTTATAGATCAACACTTATGCTCTTGTAACCGAATAGCTCCATTCGCTGAAATTGTGTGAGAAGTTGATAGAAATAAAAATGACAGCTAAAACGATCTATTATTTTGCAGGATCTTGAACATGGAAATCAAACACAAAAAAGAATTTCTTCAGCAAAGGTTTTGTGAAAAATTAAAACCTTACACGCAAAATTGTCCTATATATGTCAATTACACACACACACACGCAGATATGTATATATATATAATAAAGTGTGTTTTTGAGATTATATGGCCATCTCTAAAATATAATTTCCTTTTCTACAATACTATACTTATGAGTTGAGTAAATTTAAAAGATTTAAACAAGTGAGTTAATAATTTACCAAATAACACAGTAAACAATTTTTTAATAATTTACAAGTTCAAGGTTTCTTTCTTATTTTTGGATCTTTCAAATTTTGGATCACTTCACACACGCCACTCACCATCATACCCATACATATATATAAATATTGATCACTCACAAATGTTGCTCTTTGGAAATTAAAAAAATTTATATATTTAGAACATCATATGAAATTTTGGATGAAAATTTGTCATGGCGTGGGATGCATATCATGAGAAATCCAACAAATTCCTGAAAAATGAGCTCAGTTGTTGGCAATGACCAACAGGAAATATCAGCAAGGCAGGAGGCCATACTATGTCTTTTTAGTGTTTATTTTAACTACTGTCATTTTATTAACAAAAATAAAAAATTTTGTTCATGAAGCATTAATATATTATATAAATATAATTTTAATAAATTTTTAAAAAATTAGATATGTTATAAAATTAATTTTTAAATTCAAAATATATTTTATATTTCATTCATTTACTTCAATTAAATTTAGTTTACATTTAGTTTTAAAATAAAATTCACAAAAGCCAAAATTGTTACATAATTTTAAACTCATATGAGTACTTTTGTATGTTTTCATTATATTAGAAAATTAGAATAAGTTTTCGAAATTTAAATAATGTCATTTAGAAGATTTCAAGAGAAAACACAGAACAGAAAACAAATTTTGAACTCCTAGTGTAGCGTATTATTGTATACATGCTTTGCTTTAGTGTGATGTAAAAATTGTGCATTTTCAATAGCATTTAGGGGGGGGGAATTTGCTCCATTAGTGTAGTGGGAAAGTGTGGCATTAGTGAATCTCCATTAGGGTGGCGTATAATATATATACTCTCCTTTAGTAAGGTATGAAAATCTCCATTAGTGTGCCGTGTTATTGTGTATAAATAAATAAATAAATAAATAAATAAATATATATATATATATATATTTGCTCTCCTTTAGTGTGGTATAAAAGTCTCCATTAGTGTGGCGTATTATTACATATGTACTCTACTTTGGTGTGGTGCGAAAACTATGTATTTTCAGCACCAATTTTTTGTGAAATTTGCTCCATTAATGTGGCGTATTATTGATGCTCTGCCTTAGCATGATGAGAAATTCAAGCAATTTTAGTAACTTTTTTTAGGGGGGGGGGATTTCTCCATTATAATGGCATATTATTGTACATAAGTCTTTACATTCGAACACAGTAATTTTATCAACGTTCATTTCCGATAAATTAAAAAAAGCAAATTTTATTTTTTAATCAATCTATCTCTATTTTTTATAGGGTAGAGATAGGGAGATGGTTACAGTGACAGATGATGAAAGAACAAAAGTTTTATTTATTGATATATGCTTAAGTATATTTTTAGAAATAAAAAATGGAAATGCAATTTGGCATTCTAACATATAGTGCTGCATACATTTATTTCATATTCAAATAATGTGTGAAATGATATTTCATACAATTCCTGTATTCAAAATAATGCATGTAATTACGTAGCCAAGAATTTTACTTCCTTCGTTATTTAATTTATGAAAACATATGAACCCTAAACAGACGCTGGTAACATTTAATAAAAAATTTACAGAAACTTGTTTTTAATGAAAATATGTTTGAAGAATAATTGAAAAATTCCAACTTCAGACAAATGACTTAAATTTGAAATAATTAATGAATTAAATATTTATATTTCCTTCTATAAGTGTTTACAATCAAAATATTGCACCTGATTAACATTACTAGTATTTTACCAAAGGTGATTAGCAAAACATATTCAAGATTCTCTTAACAGAATATGTATGTTATTTTAAATGCTAGAACCCATAATTAAAAGCAATTTTTCTTCTTTTTAGGAATCTTCTTTTTAGTGGACGGTAAAACGGTTTTTTCTTCCTAAAAGTAAACATGAATTTAATTAATAGAGTTCGACACTTATTACAGAAATTATAAATGTAATGAAAAAAATATTTGATTTTGTTTGCTTTTTGAGAAATTTAATATAGATATCTTATATTACAATTCTACATAATTATTTGTGGAAGTATTATTTTTAACAACTCATTTAAAGTAAAATAATAATTATCGAAAATAAACTATTGCATCTAATTCTGTTTTCAAAATCACTTATTTCAACATTTTATCATATTTGCAAGTCTTCAAAATGTGATTTTCTTTCAGTTGATGCAGATATTCATTTAAATTAAGAGATACTATTTTAAACTACTAAGTATATATTTCAAGAGACAGATAACTCTTTATCTCCTAAAATTTTATTTTTTAACTCCTTTTCCCTTGTAATAAATATATTTTCATTTAATTTTTATGTTATATCTTTGTAACAGGAAAATTGTATTTTATTACTATAATATAGATTTTTTTTATCACTTTAGATTATTCAAACTAATTCTATTACTTACAATAGGATTTCTATATCTTTAAATTATTAAATATATAACAAGTTTATCTTTTATTTACAAATTTTCTTATTGCGTAGGAAAAGATTATATATATATATATATATATATATATATATATATATTGGTGTTTTCTTATAAATTTAGATTTTCGATCCAGGAACCTCACACAACAAGTCAGCCGGCGAAACTGTTAAATTTAGATTTATTATATATTTATTACGATGCCCAAATGTTAAATAGTAAGTTGAAAAATTGTAATTATTAAAGATCTTTTATACTTTCAGTCTGAAAAAGCAATTTTTGCACGTGTAATTGATTTGTTTGTTATCATTTTCTTTAAGATTCATTAAACTTGGTATCTATTTTAATTGTGATTATGTAAATTCAATATTCTATAAAGAAATTTTTAAGGAAAATGGAGCATTTATTAATTAAATTTTACAAATATATTTTCTGAATAATAACTTCATTATTTGTGGAACTTATCTACATTTTAAATTCAAATTGCTGTCTTAATAATAATAACTGCGAAGAAGATATTTAAATTGTTTTTACAAAACGACATTAGATGCTCAAATTCTTTAGCCTTCAATCAAAAAGCATAACTTTTGAATATCGTAAATAATTGGCATTAAGTTACGTGACTCGTCAGTTTGTAAAATTCGAAAGTTTTTTAGGAAAATCCAAAAAATGAATCGCATTTTTGTATTATCGCTTGTACTGAATTTTTTTCCGTTGAACAAAATGAGTATACATTGAAGACTATTTTTTTCAAGATTTTGAAATATTAAATTCCCTATGTAGTATCCTTCTTTCCACGCCTACTGGAAGTGGATGTCATCTAATATTTATTTAATTAGGGCATCCCATACAGAAAAGAATATGAATACAAGTTGCCGTTCTTTCAAAGGAAATAAGTTCTAGTAGCAACTGTAGACAGAACGATATGCGAATTGTAATCTGTATTGTGAGTACTTGTGCAAAGTATTCGTGGAAGGAAGGAAGAGTAATGAATAATATCGATTAATAAGAGCTTTCATCGGAAATCATTGCAATCGTTGGCGTAATACAGAAATGGGGTGATTTATCCGACGTACAAAAGGGCATGATCTGTGATTTCGAGTCAAGAACGGCTGAGATTGTAAACAATTTGTGTGTTGCTGTTGTGAAAGTATACCATGCGTGACAAAATGAGACTGTCCAAAATCGCGGGAAATGTGCTACTAGGAGGTGCATCACATTTGTGACGCACTTCGGCTGGACCATAAAGGTCAAGCCTCAATGATCCATCCGATGACCATGGCTTGATCTGGAGGGGTGAGGAGAATGATGACTTCTGAGATGTGTTTTAGAGAGTATAAGGGCAACCGTTGAGCAACTGACTTCCCAGAAGAAACAAGGGCCAACCAACAATATTTCCCAAACTACTGTTCAGCAAACATTGGTCTGCGTCACCGAAGCAGACGCATGGTCCATACATCTATTCTGACTGAGGTTCATAGGCGACGAAGGCTGGAATTTGAACGTGATTATAGCAATTGAACGTTCTCTGAGTGGCGTTTTCCGACGAATCACGTTTTGTGCTCCATCGAGCGGATAGACTTCGTCGTATACGACGTGAAAGCAAATACCGTTCAGTCATTACCGGAATGATCAATAGAGGAGGCAGGGGCATTGTGTTGTGGGAAATGATTTCTTGATATTCTCTGGTTTCACTCGTTACTTTGCAATCACGCAATTGGATATATCAATACAAGCAATCCTCTGTTCTTAAGAACAACAACCATGGCCAGAATGATCTAGTCTGAAAACGGGAGCAGTGTGTTCTTTGGAATGTTTCTCTTGTTTCACTCATCATTGTAAAAGGCACGATGGATTATTAGATTTACACATCTATTCTTGCGAATCAGTCCACCTTTACATGCGCATTATTTTTCCTCAGGATAATGGCACATACTAGCAAGACAATGAGAGGTGTCAGACAGCTGACAACGTACGTGCGTGGTTCGAAAAGTACCAGCAAAACAGTTGAGCATTCTCCTCTGGTCTGACTTCCCTGACAATCGAGAATCTGTTGGACCAATACTATCAGATTGTTTGCGGCATGAATCCTCACCCGCATAATCTGGCCCAAATGGTCACAGCACTGGAATCGGCATGGCTCCCAGTGAACACCTTCAGGAACTTAATTGACTCTCTTCCTGAAGGTCCGTTATTGGAAAGGTGGTTGTTCTGGCTTTTGACAGTTGGTCAGATTAATGTTACTGGATTGAGTAAATTATCTAATTGCTTTGATTTCATCCTCTTAAAGCTACGGAAATTTCAATTTTTTTTCCAAGAAAACAGTGAAGGAAATGTGACATTGATTCTTAGGCAGAAAATAGAATAATTCATTTGGTCAAGGTTTTCGTAGAAGCTATAATGGGAAAAATAACAAATTTGGAAATGGAATAAAGCATTCGTAATGCGTATAAGAGTAAACGTAGTTTTAAATAAAATATTTTTAAATTCAGGGTTTGAAAGCATAAACTGGAATATAAATGTTTTGGAATATTTTTAAATTTCACACAATTCATGTATACAAGCAAATAAAAAAAATCTCTTCGTTACTTGTGGAGTAGATACACATTTAAACTATAGAAAATATTAGGATTTTTAGAATTTCTATTCTTAATAACATTATTTTTAAATTGTGGTGCAATAAATGAAAAGTTATTTAGGTTGTTGTTGTTACTAATAACACTAATCATGCCCGCCAGGGACCGGGCAAAGAAGTCAGAAAGAGCGCCTTATGTTTTTGAACAGAGCACCTCCATACGAAGGTGGAAGTACGACATTTCCTCATAGATGGCAGCACCATCTTGAGCTTCCAGTTTAGAGATAGGAAGCCAGAGAAGACCAATAGCCTGGCTCTTACCACCCCCAGAGGTATTAATTTGGAATGGAGGACATTTACGACCATGACATATCTTATGTGCTCCATTCGCTATCAGTGAAAATGATAGATCTTTGGATAAGCCAGGATTTGAACTCACTACCTTCCGGTAATGAGAACAGTGCCCTGACCAACATGCCACAACGGCCCTGTTGATCCCTTTATGATTATAATAAAGATAAAATTGTGTGAACAAAAACAAAGTGATATCGTTAACTAAAAATTTATCACTGAAATTTATGAAAATATACACGTGAGTGTCTGAATATTCATCATCGGCATACTTACGATTGTTGAAACATTGGAGCTTTGGGTTTCGTGAGACGAACAAAAGATAATCTGATGAAGTCCCAAATAAACTCCGTGATCTCGAAGAACGTGACCAGAGTCAGTCCCATGAAAAATCCTAAATTTCCACCAACGTTTGATATAAGTGTTTGCCACTAAAAAAAAAAAAAAAAAAAAAAAAAAAAAAAAAAAGATATGTTTATCAAACAATCTTCAATTTGCTTTCTTGCAGGTTTTGATAAGACAAAAATATTCTTTATTAATCATGTTTAGCTTATAAACATAATAAATTAAAAAAAAGCGGTATATTTGCCAAATTTGCCCCGCCCAATAACTGACCCATTTGCAGATATTTTAAGACTTAGTTCGTAACATTTTCAATTTTTCGAAAACACAAACATAATTCTAAAATACATCCGAAAATGTATATACAATCTATACACGTATACTTTTATAAAATGCATAAAATTTTAAATTTTTTTATGTATTATTGAACAATTTGTTTATACAATTTCCGTAATAAATTTTTAACGATGTTTAAAATATTAATTGTAATAAGTAATGACTTATTTTTATTATGTGGGAATTTAATTTTATAATACAAATACTGAGTGTCTATGATTTTTAATATCCTACACTTACACAAAAAATATATAAATAAAATTGTATAAACAAA
>JAPDSC010066463.1:100564-133656 GCA_026290005.1 Latrodectus geometricus | reverse complement strand
TATATATATATATATATATATATATATATATATATATATATATATATCATATGAGCAATATTTCGATTTTCTAGTAAACGTTTTCTAGTAGTAGTAGTTTTCAAAGCATAGTCAACTGTCTTAGGGTTTAATGCTGTTAATTGCATTAAACAATTAGGGAGTTCACAACTATGTGGCTCATAATAAAGGACTTTATTATGAGTCGTATAATTGCTTACCGAAAGAGTTTTCATGTATAGTGAGATGTATTCATAAATCATCACAGTTTCCCCGTCACACTCTTCTAAGATTGCTGGGATTGAACCCGGGACTAATCATTCTGAAGAACGTTGCTCTATCACAAGACCACTGTGAGCCCAAACAGCTCAACTCCATATTCTCACGTTAAAGCTGAAACTTTGACGGGGTAGTCGAAATCTTGGTTCACATTTTCTTATGGTAAAATCTAAGCGATATAATTATGTTGTAAAACTGGTGTAAGAAATGAAAAATGATCTACAAGGAACTTTGCGAAGTGGGTGTATTCAGCTGGTAGTTAATACAAAATATCTATTTATTAGTTTAAAATTCTGTATGATATAACAATTTTATAAATTGAACTAAATTTGAAAACATTTAATAATTAAATTAAAATATTACTAAAATTTACTTAACTTTATTAAATGAATTTTAATAATATTATAATTTTGATTGATAGAGTAATGTAAAGAGGAAAATGTAATTCCTAAAACCTTTATTGATAGCGAAAAGTTAATAAAAATACTTAAAATAGTTATGTAAAATTAAAAATGTATAAATGAAATTTTATAAGTGAAAAATGCTTTTCTCTTATCTAATTAAGTTAATCTTCTTTCAGATGATAGTCTTTTTTTTAAGTTATAAAATGATAATTAATTAATCTCTTTTCTGAATATCTTTTAAATCATTAAATTAAATGATTTTTTATATATACACTACTGGCCATTAAAATTGCTTTACCAGGAAGAAATGCAGATAACAAAATGATATTTATTGGACAGATGTATTATACTAGAAATAACAAGTGATTAAATTTTCAAAAAAATTGGCTGGATAGATCCTGAGAAATCAGTACCCAGAACAACCACCTCAGGCAGTAATAACAGCAGTTATACGCCTGGGCATTGAGTCAAACAGAGTTGGATTGCATGTACAGGTACAGATGCCCATGCAGCTTCAACACGATGCCACAGTTCATCAACCGTAGTGACTGGCATTTGGTGACGAGCCAGTTACTCGTCAACCATTGACCAGACGTTTTCTATTGGTGAAAGATCTAGAGAAAGTGTTGGCCAGGGCAACAGCCGAACATGTTCCGTATCAAGGAAGGTCCTTACAATACCGGCAACATGCAGTCGAGCATTATCTTGCTGAAACGTAGGGTTTCGCAGCGCTGGAATAAAGGGTAGTGCCACGGGTCATAACACACCAGAAATGTAACGTGCACTGTTCAAAGCATCATCAATGCGAACAAGAGGTGACCGAGCCGTGTATCCAATGGCACCCCATACCATCACGCCAGGTGATGGATCAGTATGACGATGACCATTGCACGCTGCCAGTGTGCGTTCACCACGATGCCGCCAAACACGGATGCGACCATAATGATGCTGTACACAGAACCTGGATTCATCTGAAAAGATGACGTATCGCCATTCGGGCGCCCAGGTTCGTCGTTAATCACACCATTGAAAGCGGTGTTGTCTATGACGCAGCGTCAAGGGAAGCCACAGCCATGGTCTCCGAGCTGAGAGTCCATGCTGCTGCAAACGTCGTCGAACTGTTCGTGCAGACACTTGTTGTCTTCCAAACGACCCCGTTTCATGACTCACGGTTCGTGACGTGATTGCACGATCCATTACGGCCATGCGGATAACATGCCTGTCTTCTCGGCTGCTAGTGATAGATGGCCGTTGAGATCCCGCATGGCGTTCCGTATTACCGTCTTGAACCCATCGATTCCATATTCTGCTCAAAGTCATTGGATCTCGACCGACGCGAGCACAGCAATACTGCGATAAGATAAACCGCAATCCCGGTACGCTACAATTCGACCTTTATCAAAGTCAGAAACGTGTTGGTACACATTTCTCCATCTTTCACGAGGCATTACAACAACCTTTCACCAGGCAACAACGTTCAAATGCAATTTGTGTATGAGGAACCGGCTGAATAATTTCCTCATTTAAACACAATGTAGTCGTCGCTACTGGCGCCTGCTTTGTCTGAATGCGCTGAAAAGCTAATCATTTGTATATCACAGCACCTTCTTCCTTTCGTATAAATTTCACGTCTGTAGCATGTCGCTTCTTGGTGTAGCAATTTTAATGGCCAGTAGTGTATAATATAGATGATTCAAAGTCATATAAAAGTCGAGATAATTCATCTCTTTTTTAAATACCTAATATATCATTAATTTATGTTGGTAAATTGTAAAGAGAGAACCCTAAAATAGTATTATAATTAATTCAATAATTTTATTAATTATTTAAAATAAATTTATTTCAATTTAAATGAAATATGTGTTTATCATAGATCTTTATATTTTGAAGTAACCTTGATTGTAAATATCATTGAGACAGTTGAACTTCAAATTTTCTTGCAATCTTGTAAGAATAAAAAATTTTCAAAATGTTGGTCTTTTATAAATTCTAATTTATTGTTTTACCCAAAAACTCATATTATTTTTGGAGATTCACACTGTCCTTCAGGCCATTTTAAGAGGCTACTCCCAACACACCCAAAATACCACCCTGCTCTTGAACAAAATAATCATGGTCCAAAAATCTTGCATTCTTCATTGTATAGCAGAGCACGTCGATATTGATGGTAATGAGAAGGTCGGGTATCCTCGCGAAGGAGGCCCGAGATGAACCTCAGCTCTCTAACAGCTTGACAGACTCTGATGCAATAGCCAGCCCCTTTATCCCTACTTAAACTGTGACCAAACTAGCTGTAACCATAGCGAGGACTAAACACTTCAAGGGTGGGAAGAGGCACTGCATTGGGCTCTCTCACGATCATATCTTTGAATACATCTTGTTTCCACGCATCAACTCCTCGGAAGTGATGGGTGTAGCTGTCTTGGACACTTTTCGATCAATTTTATCTTATAGCACAACTTTGCTAGCACAAGACAAAAACAGCACTTAGAAATTCTCCCTAATATCATATCAAAAATTTTAAAATAATTTAGTTTTTGTTTCATAAAACTGTCTGTAGCTTAACAGATATGTGTTTAAGTTAATATTTTTTGTGTGTTTATCGCACGAAAAATATTGAAATTAATTTCAGATAAATCCTGTGTCGAAGCGAAAAATGTACCTTCTTTATTTATATATTAATATTTAAATTTATTCCAAATTATATAATAATAATTATTTTAATATATAAAGTATTTGGAATTTAAATATTGAATGTAAAATTATAGATGTAAGCTTATAATAAAAGTAGATACTGTTTATCATCTTGGAGATCCATAATTGTCTATTGCTTAGATTGATTGTTTTCAAATAATGCAATTCTGTTTCCCAGTTCTATTTTTATCACATGTTTTCCTTCCCTAAGTGGTTGTGGACACCCCTTAAAAATCAATTTTATTTCAATAAAAAAAATTTTGGCTCCTCTTCTCTTTCTGATGTTGTAGAAAGACATTATTTTCGTGATTTTAATATTTATCTAATAATATTTAATATTTGCTATTGGCTTTTATATTAATTCTTGTATATTTTTTCTATAATTAAAATTAAAAAATTTTTAAATTGTGAATCAAAGTGCTAAAAAATTTTATAAAACAAAAATGCTTTAATGCATTAATATTTCTTTAATTAATGTGGGTGTTTTGTATTGAAATATGTAGTTTTAAAATCAAAAGCTCTTAAGTTTGATTCCATCTCCAGGTTAACAATTGCATCTATGCACAGTGCATGTATGTCGATCGTGGTTGGCAGACTCTCTATGTATCCAAAAGAAAAAAATTCAGCGAAACTAAAATGAGTCTTTACTTTACTAGTAAATTATTTCTTAACAATATATAATTAATGCCTGATATTAAATTATAGTTTGTATTTACATTAATTTTAAATAGATTGTTTTTTGTTACTTATAAGATGTTATTTAATTGTTTTGTATGCTGATTTATTAAGCAGCATACTTTTTCTCCCATTTAAAAATCATAATAGATTTAAATTGATATAAATGGCAACGCTTGCCACATAATGGTATAAGCAAAGCAAATGATGAAATCATTTATTTTGACTATAAAAATAAATCGTGAAAATATTTGATAAATTTTCCTGCTTAAGTTGATGATTTCAACTCAAAAGAATTCTTGAACTAAGCCAATAGCTAGGACTCATAATTATAGATGTAATTTACTGTGACAGTTGAAAAAAATACATAGAAAATATTAACAAGATTTCTGTATTTAATTCGTTTTGCTCGTAGGTGCACGATATTAAATGTAAATCAAATAGAAATTCCTAGAATTATTAATAGTGATTTCAATAACCGAAGAAAGATAGTTTTGAGAAAAAAAAAAATTTGGAAGAACCAAGAGTAAATAGATGTTGTGCAGCACTTTTTAATTAAATTAGGTGTTAAAGCGTGAAATCGTATCAAAATGAATAAAAACGGAAGATATTAGGAATAAACTAATTAGGTAAATTCTAAGAAAATTTTAAAACAATGAAATATTTTTACATCTACAACAGCATTTTACCATTTTTTTTCAGAAAAAAATGCATTTAATTTTAACCATTTTCATCAAATGGTCATGAAAATTTTTAAATATTTTGTTATTTTAGTGATTCAATGTCCAATCGCATTTTTATGAGCATTACCCATTGAAATTGGTAATGCTCATAAAAATGTGTATGTGTATTAAAGATAAAAACATAGATTATAATTAGCATTTTTCTGGATCCGCAAAACACGCCCAGACATGCAAATTTAAGAGAATTGTAAACATATGTTCAAGAATATTAGCAGTTGGTCATAATATCGGTGCCTAGGTTGTATGTGTTTGGAAGAGTTTTAATGGACGTAATATGTTGAACATATATTACACAGTCCAGTCACCTTCCCTTGCCAAAAGCCAGATCTTTCTCAGAGCGGACTGTTGAGGAATGCGCAGGAAAAGAGTCAATTAGTTTCTTGATCCAGGATTTTCGGCCGACTCCAGTTAAGCTAGACTACGAGGATATATGTCACCAACCACCCGATGGTTTCACAGATACGGAATTTAATTGAAATGAGTTGAATGGTCAAGGAGAACTCCTCCTGGTGCTCTTCGAATCACGCACATACTCTAGCAATTTTATGACACGTCGCTTTGTAATACTGATGCTATCATTATGAGACGCACGTATAGGGGTGGACATAGTTCTTAAGAACAGAAGAGTGCTTCTATTGATCCATAGGAGTAAAAATGATTCGCCAGAAGAGATGCATATTTATATTGATTCATCGTACCTTGCACAAAGTAAAGTTGTAAGGTCAAGCAGAATGTAGTAAATGAATTAAATCAGAACTTAAACTGATAGAGAAAGAAACACCATAAAATGTCGGAAGTGTCCCAAATGGCAAGAACAATCCGTCCAGTGCATTAAACCCACTCATCAGATATACACACTGACAAAAGGGGCAGACTCCTAAGAAAAAAAAAACAATAGACAGCGGTTCTGAAGAATATAGGTTGTCAACCACTTACCTTACAGTGGAAAAACTTTTATCAGTGGTGTAATTGAAGGCTTTGTTACTAAGAAAAAAAAACACTTAAAAATTTATTTTGGTGATTGGAATAAGTGAAATATAATCCAATTAGTACAGCTTTATGGAATTACTTCGGTATTTTCTTCTAATAAAGTTTAGAGCGTGATTCTAAAATTTTGAGAAAGTAATCCTATGGTGTGGTAACCATTATTTAAAATTAATATAATTGTGAAAAAATTTTAAAAATAGTCATGATCAGAATAAAATATTAAATAAGTATTTAACTGAAATGAATGGCTAACTGTCCTATTGAAGCTATTATTAATAAAAACTGAATTTTACAGAAAAACATTTTCATAGTTATGCACTAGCCATATGCGAAGCATTTTCACTGCAATCCCTAAAATTAGATACTGAGCTAATTGATTAGATTTAGAATAATAGCTTTGATATAAAAAAAACCCAAATTTTTAAAGAAAAGTGAAGATAAAATTAGGATTGGTGTTGTTAGAGCCAGTAAATGTTATATACCTTTTTTATGATACTACATTCTATCTATAAAACTTTCATTGTATAAAGTGCTATAGATATAATGTAGTATCATAAAAATGGTATATAACTAACATCTAGTTAAGAAAATAAAATGGAAATTAATAATTATTTTTAAATTGCTTGAGGTTAACGTGGAAGCTGCTGTAGGAAGAAAAACTTAAAAAGAGGCTAAACTAAGAGTGACAAATTAAGGGCCAAATTCTAAGAATTTGATAAATGTTTTTTGTAAGTTCTTCATGAAAAAGTACAAAAAGTGGACTTGTAAATGTAAAAAAATATTATAATTGATATTATGTCTTCTCGTCAAAAGCACATTTAAAATTAAGGAACTTAGAAAGAGGTCAAAATAACGTCAGTTAGAAGCAGATAAAAACTCTGATTAATTTTTGTTGTCGAGTGCCAGTCAGGCTGGTAATATGAGGTGTGCTGCTAAACTTTTCCAACTGAACATTAGTTTAAGGCGGAGTCCGACTTCCTAAATACACACGTGCCATAAGTACCCGTTTATAGGGTAGGAAACCATTCATACAAGAAAAGGACAGAAGAGAGAGAAAGTAAATCCATACCCAAACCGGGATTCGAGCTCAAGACCTCTGCATCCTCAGTCAGGCAGGCTGACCACTAGACTGGGTGGGAGGCATTTGACTAGGATATGTTAAATAAATGTAGATAGTTAGAGATACGTACATACACATGTATGACAAAAAATGTTTAATTAAAATTTTATCATTAGGTCAAATAAAAAAAAAATTGGTTGAATTTTTTTCCCTTTTATCAGATAACGAATTAATTAATAAAGTTCTATATTTTGTCCACTCATAATGCGTCTTTTAAACTGTACTTATCTAAAATATTTTTAAGTTAAGAAAAATCACTATTATTAGTGATTTCACACTTAATATTTTAAGTAAAACTAAAAGATTGTGGGGAAATTTCAAATTTAAATAGGCCTAAAATTATAATCACTTATTTTTTAACATTTAGTGAAAATTATTATTTCAAAATAAGTTAATAATCCATATTTTTATTTATAAGTTTGCCGAAATATTTAATTTCTACCATTCATACTGTACTCATAGAAGGTGTTGCATCTCCCCCATTATATTGCAGATGGAGGTATTAGCGCTCCGAATAAAATGTAATAATATTTTATTCATCTATTCAATAAATGTAAAACTTCATTTTTTTCTTTGTCTTCTGTCTGTTGTTGATATCTGTGCTGTGAATAAAAAGTTAAAAACGAAACCTCTTTCAATCCTCAACTAAATTTATCCAAACATACGATCCAACTCATGCTCTAACAATCTCTAGCGCCTTATTAATAAACAACCCAAGTAAAATTGTTTATTATAAAATATGGATAAAAAAACTATTTACTTCAACAGAAGGTGCTTTGATCAGCAGTAAAGAAAACGATTAATGAGCAGGAAAACTACATGGCCGCAAACAATTTTCATTCAGCGTCACTAGCATTTGCTAAACTGGAAGAAGAAACAAAGCATCTTTTTGAAAACGATGTGGTAATTTACCTTTCTTCAAATCCTGATTCCGAAACGGACGTGATCGTGGAGAAGGAAATGGAACAGATCGAAATCTACCGTCATAATTTTACACCTGCAAAAGTTCGCTTCCAAGAAACTCATTAAAAATGAGGGCAACAAATGGATATGCTCCCGTCAACACATCGTTTGAGGATAAACCTACCAAGACTGCAACTAATAGATTTCAATGGCAATCCCAAAAAATGGTTTGCCTTTTGGTCATTTTCCAAAAAATAGACGAGGATTCTAATATAAAGGACGACGGGAAATTCGCATATCTGATCATACTAAAACTGCAACTAATAGATTTCGATGGCAATCCCAAAAATTGGTTTGCCTTTTGTCCATGTTCCAAAAAATAGACGAGGATTCTAATGTAAAGGACGACGGGAAATTCGCATATCTGATGCAAGCAGCAAAAGCTAAGGCTGATTTGGTCAGTCGTATCAAGTATCTAATAATAAATATAGAAATGTCAATAAAAATTGAAAAACCTGTTTCATTGAGAACAAAATGCTTATTAAATTATTTGTGCATGAACTTTTGAAATTGATTTGAAATCAATCGCAAAACAAATATTTCACTAATTTAGTTCATTAATTAGACACTTATTTGCGATGCTTAGAAAATTTAGAAGTAACTCAGGAAAAATATCCATGCATGCTTTAGTCGAAGCTTCCATTCATGAGCATATTTAATCGCATGGGAAAGAGAGAGAAACTATTTTTCATAACATTAATACGCATGACCTTGACCAGTTAATTAAATTCCTTTGTTCCGAGGTTGTAAGCAGCAAAAACATTCTGTTCGGGAATCAGAACCCACTCGAAATCTGAATTCGGATCTCGAGTGGGCCGTCATAACCCAAACAAAAAATGAAAAGAGAACATCGAATATATTTTGCTCTCAAAAAGACTCATCAATGTAGATTAGTTTTTGGCCTTTTTTTTTAGCCCATTTTTGCTTATGGCCATTATTTATCATCATTTAGAGAACGAAGATGATAATGATGTTGCGGTAAAATTAAAAGATTATCTTTATGCCGATAACGTTGTGACTAGTGTCAGAAATGGCATAGAACTCTTTAGAGTTCTAAACCATTTCGGAAAAAGTGTGAGGCCGTGGTAGCCTGGTTGGTTAGGGTGTCGTTCTCGTTACCAAAAGGTGGTGAGTTTGAATCCCGGCTTGGTCTAAGATCCGTCGCGTTCACTAATAGAGACTGGGGCACGTAAAATATGTCGGGTCGCAATGTCCTCAATGTTCCCATTACAAATTAATAACTCTGAGGGTGATTGAAACCAGACTATGGGTCTTCTCTGGTTTCAACCTCTAAATTGGAAGATTCAGGTGGTGCTGCCATCTATGTACCAAAAGTCATACTTCCACCTTTGTATGAGGGTGTTCTATTCAAAAACAGAAGACGCTCTCTCTCTGACTTCATTCGCCTAGTCTCGAGTAGTTGCCAAGTGTCATCAGAAACAACAAAAACAAAATGCTCTGTACTTGGCCTTTCATGGGATTCAAATACTGATTCCATCCGTTGCGACCTGAACTCAGCAAGCTTTCGTCTGAAATCACTGATTCATGCTCTAAAAGGCAACTTTTGTCAATTTCGCAAAATATATTTGACCCGATTTGTTTTACAGCACCTGTGACACTCATTCCAAAAATTCTAATGCAAAAACTATAGACTACTTTGGGATCTAACCTAAAATCAATGAGGAATTTAAAGATTGGCTTAATAGTTTGAAATTCTTAAAATTAATTCATATTCCTCGTTACTTCAGGTGGACGTGGCACGAAACTAAAAGTGGGTCTTACAAAAGTTCAATATCAATGCAAACACATAAAGGGGGGAATGAAGAACCACTGCAAAGAATACAAATTTCTTAACTTCAATTATTCCATACCTTATTAACTATTAATTATTTTTTAAAATGTTAAACATTTTAAAAATAAAGTCACAGGAATCTGCTCCGAATAAATATAAAAAGACTGGCGTCGATTCATTAATATTTAAAATTTAATAACAAATTTAAAATGCAAAATATAATAATAAACACAAACTAATGCATTTGAAATAATAGTTTAAAAATTATAAAAAATTTAACTAAATAATTTGTAAGTACAAATGATATATTTTTAGAAAATTTAGAATGTCTACTACAATTTAAAATCTATTCTAAATTTATAGGACAATTACAGCCGAAGTTACTAAAGTGTAATAAAACTATTTGTGAACATTTTCTTAAAAACTGCCAAGAAACGTGGAATATTTGTGTTAGCTAAAATAATCATATATCAAATATAACTTCGGATCTAATTATCCCATCAACTCAATCTGTATGCTA
The DNA here is from genome assembly GCA_026290005.1 of Latrodectus geometricus. NCBI lineage: Eukaryota > Metazoa > Arthropoda > Arachnida > Araneae > Theridiidae > Latrodectus > Latrodectus geometricus. Next base: position 123,482 of record JAPDSC010066463.1, on the reverse strand, counting down.
AGATGCGCAGAATTAAAGCACCGAACGAAATATAATGACATCGCCGCACTTACGTTTAAAATTATAGCCTCACATGTGTTGATTAAAATTGGATCCAACTGCACTAAGATGAAGAAAACATTTTTGGTGTATTCAATTGTTGGAAAAACACTTCTTGACGCATTTTCACTAAAATTAAGCTGATTGAACTTTGAAAAAAATGCGCAAAACCGCTGAAGAATTTCCCAACATAATGAAGCGTCGGCCTTCTAATCAACTGCAATAGTTTTGACTCGCAGCTCCGTTGCTAAGGTTGTTTGATCGGTAGCTACGTGAGCTTTTATACTGAAGAAAGCATTTGTATTTGCACAAACGTCTCGCTAGATTGATGAAAGCTTTTATATTATCACAAAAATGCTTATAAAATTCACATAAATAATTTGAATTATGTCAAATTTTTACAGGATGTACACTATTTCATTACACACACAATGATGTAGAAAATTCGCTGTACTCTTTCTGTGCATTTAGTTAAGGAAAGCAGGAAAAAGATGTCCTAACTCAGAGATAATTCCCTTTTGCCATAGACAGTATACTTTCACCACAGCGGCATGCAAACACTTTACAAATTTGGCAGTGGTGTTGTGCTAATTTTTTTTTTTACCGGAACGCGTATACATAATTAAATAGACAGGGCCGATCCTTGTATAGGCGGCCGCTCTGTGCGGTCTCATGTCCCAAATTTAACGACGAAAGGGGGTGATTTTACTTGACAATCCTGGCGGCGACGGTTTTTTTTTAGATCTCATGTCCCAAATTTGATGACGGGGGAAAAATTTCCCCCAATTTTCGATTGTCGCCCGGATCGGCTCTGTATATAGCATAAAAAGGAAAAGAAACGAAAATCCTTACGAAACCCATTTTGTGTGTGTATATATATATATATATATATATATATATATATATATATATATATATCAGTTAACAAATTATAAAATACGCATAGTAGATACTCAAACAATATTGCATAAATATTTTTAACAATACATGAAAACACTCATGGTTTTTATAAAATATTCCAAATAGGATTATGTTCAGGATCTTGTGGTTGAATTTTCCTTGTTTTGTTGTCATCTGATGAACGATGAGACCTTAACCAAGTTTTTGCACAATCATCTGGTTTAAATAATTGTTGTGGTGGGCCATTCATTTTTATAAATAAAAGATTTGCTAGATTTTTAATTTGAATCTAGCAAATCTTTTATTTATAATTATATTTGCAGATTTGCTAGATTCTATTTCTTTGTTCATTTGAAATAATATTCATATTATTGAATCCACGCTCACACTCTGCCAACTGCAAGGTACAATATTTATGTATCGAATTAAGATTTCTATACATCTTCAGGAATTATTTTGCCTCCAGTATCAATATAATCTCTAAACGCATTGATACATCGCATCGGTGATGTTAAATTAAATCTGGTGCACAATGACTGGATTTTCTCCATAGCCAATTTCAATATCTGCTGGCCACTCCGTTGGATCTAGTACTCAAAATTCACTTATCAAATCATTTTCTGTATGTAGTCTTCTAGTCATATTATTAATGAGACTTACAAGGAATTGATTTCTGTTAATAATAGTAATTTTTTTATTATCTGTTAAAGTTAATGTTCCTAATTTCATCACTTGAACAGCAGCTGATGCTTCTATGAGTTTGTTTCCTTTTTTAACCTCTTTTAGTGATTCCAAATAGCGAATAGTTCGACGGATTAGTTTGTCCACATATACTATCGTTACACTTCTGTTCTGTAACGCTTCAGACAAAATGGAAATGTCATACAAAACGTCATACATTAATGCGAAGTTAATTATAAACTGTTTAGGCATGATATATTTTTTTAGACGAATGTATACACCCTGATCAGTTTTTGAACGAGTTTCATCAGTTGCTGCTTGATGAAAATGTTCAGCAAGAGATTTTAAATTTTGCTAAACTGCATTTACAGTTTTGAATGAATTAGCTATCCACCTTATTTCTAAAACACGTCCTATTTTTTTAATTTCTTCTCCCAAATTTTCCGCGCATGATTCTAGTTCCAGGTGATTTTTAGGAGATTGTTGATAAATGGTATATAATTTATCCATAAATATGTGAAAATGGTTAATACCATTTACTTCCGCGACAGCATCGTTAACAGAGAGCTCCAGACGATGATTTAAACAGTGCCCCCTGATTATTTTTGGAAATTTATTCAATAATTTTGTAGCTACTCCTGACCTTTTTCCTAACATTACACTTGCTCCGTCACTGGTAAATGCAATTAAATTTTGTTTCAAATAATTCTCGTTGAAGACATATTTTTCCAAATTATTTAAAAGGTATTCTGTAATGGTAGATGCTGTTTGATCGGACAATTCTATTAAATGGGGAAGAAGAAAAAAAAAAAAAAAGGAATCATGGTTCACTCATTTTATTTATTTCGAATTTTAAAAATATAATTAGAGTAGAATTTTTACTTAATGGTGTAGATTCATCAATGAGAATCGAAATCTTTCCATTTGTTTTAATAATTTCTGAACAAATTCTTAATTTCATATTTTTGGATATGTGATTAATTATATTTGTGCAGGTATATCTGGACCGTAAACCAGGTGCAAAAATTGTTCTATTTAGTTCTTGCAATTGCAATAAATTATAATAATCCAAATATGGTCAGTCGTGTTTGGCTAAATAATAAGCAGTTCTAAATACTAAAGACGTGCTGTTAATAGACGCCTTATTTAAATTGCCTATTACATTTTCTATTGGCTGATGCTGTTCGCTGTTTAAATTTTTTTCTGAATTAATGTGCACTGTTGTTTTCGCGTGTTCAAAAATGATTTTTCTTAATGACGTTAACTGCGATTTTTTATCTTTACCGTAATAGGAAATAGATGTGGAACTCCATTCCTTTGAAATATTTACACCACGGGTCTTAGGTACCCCTAAGTGATGTATTTTGTTACAAAAAGAGCAACCTAATTTTCCGGATTCGGAAAGTAACCAAGGAAACTGTCTTTTCTTTTTTAACCACATTTCCGCACTCCAAATATTAGGCCACGAGACTTCGTCGGAATCGTTATCATTATAAGTACTTGTTGACGTTGATGCTATGACTACAAGTTGAACAGATTCCAGTTGATCAGCGTTGAAGTTGGTGTTGGATACTTGGCTCAATGTTGCATTTTCCTGGGTCATTGACTCATCTTCGCTGCTAGTTTTTAGTTTCTTTTTAAAAAAATCAGTGATGCTACTGTTTTTTCTTTTTTCACGCATGTTGAAATTACTAATAAAATAAATACTTTTATTTAATAGGAAAAAAAACGGAATTTTTTTTATTTATAATGCAAATGAAATATACTTACACTTTAAGTTTATAAGATTAAATATTATAGAAAAATGCAACTACTACATACCTATATGTAGCGCGCACGTAATCCTGTAACGAGAGGTTCTTAGAAATATGCGAAATTGACACTAAGGCAAGCCGCACATTGAGGCGACAGCAGACAGGCAGCATGACGTCGCGCCTTCATGCTGCCTGTCTGCTGTCGCCTCAATGGCGATATCAATATGGATAGATGTTTCCAAACAGTTTCTAAATTTTTAAAAAAGTTACAAATTAAAATAATCTTGTAAAATTAATTTAAATAAATATTAGAATTAAGAATCTGTATCCTTATAAATTTCTATGGATTTTAGAATTCATATTTCTAGTACATTAATATAATATTCAAACTAACTTTTAGCTAGCATGAACAATTAAAAGATTTACCATTTGGATTGCTCAATTATTTTACAATACTTTGTGTAATATATTAATTTCCAATAAAGTTCTTTATTATTTTTAACTTTGCACTGATTTATATTGAACTATTAGGTTAGATTACATAAATGTGCATTTATACTTATGTAATATAATAAATTTAAAGTATGAAATAACTAACAAAAATGTGTAAACAGTTATTAATATATTTAAAATAACCAACAAAATATTTGCCATTTTTGAACCCATTAACTAAAGAAACGTATTAAGAATATTCATCATGCTTTTGGCAGAAATTTATCAAATAGTTTGGAGACTAAACTGTGCGTGTGTGTTTGATAGTTATATCTCTGGAATATTTTATAAAAAAAAAAATTCTACGATGGTGGCATTTTTTGGGCTATTTTTTGATTAGCTATTGTTTGATATAGGTTTGATTAAATTATTTTAATACATTTTCAGATGTATTTTTAAAAGAAATTTTATATAGTTTTGAGTAAATATTTGCAGTTTGTTATAAAGAGAATATTTTTTGCTCCTTTAACAAACCTCTTATTCTCTGACTAGTATTTAATGCATATGATTTAGCTTAGTTTTAAAATTAACACATGTCATAGCAAAATATTATTATGATCTTATTCCTAAATAAATACTTAAAAGTGTATCTTATTAACTAATTTTCTTTTAATAAATGTTACATAAAAATCAAACTTAATTTCAGTTAACACTTTACACCAAATAATAAATTCATCACTTTAGCATATTCAGCTATTTTTTTTTTATTTATTTTTTTTATTTATTTATTTATTTTTTTTTTAGAAAAATTTCAGTTTGTGCGTGTATTTGACTCCATTTAAGCCCTGGACATAATTAAAAAAAATTAGTATAAATTTAATGATGTGTTAATCATATTACAATATTAATAAATTGGATTGAAAAAAAACTGTACCTTTGTTTTTAAAGTACAGTGAATAACATTCGATAGAAATCGGTTGTTTTGAAATAATACCCAAATTTCTTAAGTTTAATATCGTGCCTATTGAGAGAATTTTATATTTCAAATGCGAGACACCAAACTTTAAATATTTAATAAAAACGTCAACGCTTTAGCCACATAGTTCTCAAGCACATCACAGAAACGGAAGATACCCGCTCAGATGTATTGCGCATGCTTGAGATCTTCCTGCCGTCGCTTCAGTATGTGGTACTTTTCAAATTATCTCTCGCGGGCAGCAACGCGGCCGGGAAGCGATAGGTGCGCGTTGGAGGCATGCTGCCTCAATGTGCGGCCTGCCTAACACTTTTTAATCGACATTTTGACTTAGGTAGCGTGTATAGAATATTTTGTTAACAGCATATTTAGCAAAATATTCTATCCACGCTACCTACGCTTATTAATCTTATTATTACATTGCATTGGTTCGGGTTCGATTCAAACCCTTGTTTATAATAATACATATAAAAATTTGTCAAAAATTAGAAGAAAAAAAATCAGCAAATCTTTTTAATTTTTTTTCAATACGTCAGCCAATTCTCATTATCAGTAATCATCTTTAGTTCCGGAACACGTTCCTGTCCAAAAAGGAAGTCTCCGTTTCGGAGCGTTCCGGCTCGACAAAACCACTGAAAGTTAGCTTTTTTCGTAAATGCCTTCACCCTTGGCCAGAATACCCAAAGACCATTGCGTTTTAGACGTCGGATTTTAGATCGAAATACATCGTCGTCGCAATGCTTTCCAAGTGAAAAGATCCCTCTAGGGGTTACAGGTTAAGTATAAGAGGGTCTCCTGATTCTAAATTACGCCCGTCCGACTGCTTCCATCTAACTCGTCGAGCCCTACTCAGGTCTAGGCTGGAAACAACCTACCTTTTGTGATTGGTTATCAAACGTCGACATCAAAAGTACGTGGTGGTCACTTTAATGCGACTGGACTGTTTGTCTTAACAAATATAATTATTGTAAGATACTTACACTGTAAGATGGAATTTCTCTATCAATTGTAACCATGAATGAATTGTAGTAAACCTTCACTCCAAGCATTGCTTTTCTACAGAAAAGAAAGAACAGTTGTTTACAACTTTTCTATTAACGTCAATAAGATAAATAACCTAAATTAGCCATATTTTTTAATATACCAAGTAAAGAATTACACATATTTCCTGCTTTGATTTTTATGCAGTTGATATTAGCATTGAATCTATAAAAAGTAACCATGTTGAAAATTAGCAAATTTCTAAAAAAAAACAGAGTTTAATTAAATGTTTAATCTAGTGTTTATGAGCCTGTCGTGCGCTATCGCACTACAGAGTATATCCAAGATAAAATATTATTTAAAAAATTAACTGACTGAAAGGAAAGTACCCATACCTTTATAAAACAAAATACATTTAAAAAAATGTAACACTTACCTAGAAAACAACTTACTAATTCAAAACATGCTAAATTAAAAACAATAATTATAAGTGACTTCCTTATGGCTGTAAAAGTTTTTCGAGAAGCGATTCATATTATTAGGAATATCCACTTTCAGTTCTATCTCTTTATTCATTCAAAATTTATATTTTGTCATTAAAGAAGCTACAGCAAAAAATCCAGCTTTACAAATGTTGGAAATGGCAGTAGAATGCGAAATGGTAAAATAAAACGAGTAAAATTTCCCTCGATATAACAATCTTTCTTCACACTAAAATAGTAACGTTAAATGTGCTGAACCCATGTCTTCAAAAAGTGCAGAAAAGATTCTTGACTTCGGGAGTCTCCTTTTTTTATTATAATTTACTAAGGTTACAACTGTAGTTAGCACAATATTCAAACCAGGACTCATTTCTTTTGAATACAAAGCTTTTCTGTGAATCCTGCAATGTGCCGCAGTAAAGTGATTTTTGTTTTAAAAGTGCGTCGAAATAGGGACCGATGGTGCTCGTTTATTGTCCGGAAAATTCGATTTTTTCGTTCATAAAATCTTTCAAAATAGCAAATAATGCGGTTTGTTCCATTGGTTTGAAGAAAGACATATTATCACAAAATCCTGCAATTAAATGAGCATTTTCATTGCTATCTGCAGCTTCATCAAGCAGTATTGAAAGCATCTTCGAGAAAAGCTGACTCTAATTCTTAAGTTATATAATTAATTCAACGATTACTTGAAAGACGGCAATTGTTTTGAAAAATTTTCTCTGAATGAAAATTATCCATGAATATTTAATACAGTGAATTGACACACACACACACGAAAATATATATAATATACACAAGATAACGATAGAAGAATCGACTTGAAAGAGTGGAACTTGCGTTATGTTTCCTATGAGAAAACATTAGCTCTTCGCATGAAGGTCGTGCGAATTCCTTTCCATTTATTGCTTTTATTATTGGATTCCCAGTTTCTAAATTTAGCTCATCACATCTAGGTTAACTTTCATTAATGAATTCTACTTTGTCATCTCCTTGTTTGGCTTTCAGTTCATGTTTAATATTTCAAATTTTCCCTCTTTCATTCGCTTCACTGTCTTTTGGCAAAATGCTAGATTATGTTTCCCGTTTTAACTCTCATTTTATCAGTCAATTAAAAATAATTTTAAAGCAGAATCCAAAATACTGAATACGCATTATTGTTGTATACATTTTATTGTAAGCGGAGTATGTGATGAAAATTATGACTGTAAACTGGGCAGCGAATACTGAAAGGTTGAGAAATGCTGTTTAAATCTATAGCAGCATTGAATTCTTTTTATTTTTAGTGTTATATCTTTCGTGTGATATTATTTTTCATTTACGGCATATTATACAGAATAATATGAAATCATATAGTACCACATTTTACACCTATAAAATATTTCCTTTATACCACATATTAATTTATGTTAAACAGCGTATGATATAGAAGGAATAAATGTAGCTAGCGAAACACTATATGGTTATAAAAAAATCTTCACCGCTTGTTAGTGTTTTTATATAATAATTGAAGACAATTGCTTATTTTTAATGGAACTGTAATTGTTTACTTCTGAACAGCAAATATAAATTTATTTATACTTACTTTTAATTTACAATTATTACTATTATAAAGATAACCAATTAACCCTTTATGAAGCCATTTTTCACTAGTAATGTTAGAATAAAATATTTTTGGGATTGATTTCTAAAATGAAATTCTTTTATCTCTAATTACTTATAGATTTTTAATACCATTTTTGTTGAATGGGTTCCCCACTCAACAACAACAATAAGAAACAATTCAACAACGACAATAAAATATCTACCTTTGGGAATTATTTTATTAATTTCTCTTCGTCATTCTTTTTTATTTTGCATTACATAAAAATAAATTATAGATGCATTATATTTATTAGATTTTAGTATTTTAAAATATATTTTTCATATACTAAAATCTTCAAAAGGATTTATAAATTAGATACATTTTGTATTAAAAAATTTAATAATATATACCTATTACTTTTCATAAGATTTTAAAAAACTAGGATTGATATATAGTGGGACACATTGCAAGCAGTACAAAAGTATTCTGTACTCTTCTCGTATGCTTTAGTACAGAAAAAATGGCAACGTCTATTTTTCTTCTAAAGTTGACATATGATTACCAAATTTAGTCAATCGTACGTCATTTGGACATTAAATAATTAATGAAGTTGGTGGGAAATACTTCCCACAGCCTTATAAAGGATTAAATATTTAAATATTTCACTCTATAGTTAAAATTTATTCAAACTCAAATTGGAAAATATTTATTGAAAAACATTTCATTTAGAAATATGATCTTTCGATGTAAATTTGTGGTTCTTAAGAACAACAAGTTGCATTAGGTAATTTACGTTAATTAAGATTAATAGAAAAAAGATATGTATTGATCTTTTGATTATAGTTGTTGTTGCATCAGCAAACTTCTCTGAACCTAGCTTAGATTTAGGCTCTACCAGTTAGATGGAAGTAGCAGAGTGACAGTTTTGAAAATTTATATAAAAGCACCTAGCTAGCTTAGCTAGCTATAAAAGAACCTAGTTTTTCCATCCAACTGCTACCAGTTAGATGGAAGTAGCAGAGCGACAGTTTTGAAAATTTATATAAAAGCAGGCACCAACCACCTCCTGACACTTTTACGGGTATCAATTCACTTTTAGGCAACCATCACTTGATTAACGTAGCCCAAGCGCTTTTAGAGAACATGTCGGATCTTTGGTTGCGTCAGGATTCAAACTTCCAATAATGAGAACGGCTCCCGAACTGTCTATGCCAATGCAGCCATTTTGAGTAGACTGTAGGAAACTGTTAATATTATTAGCCACCTTACCTCTATGTGAATAATTCCTTGGAGGAAATCAAGGAACTTAAATTCGTTGAAAATAGTTACAAACACTTTGCTATGAAAATATTCTTCAGTGTGAGATATTCTGGGTTAATTCACAAAGGCAGAAACCACGTCTAAAGTTCCATTCTCCAATGAGCATCCTCTTGCGGCCTCTAGATCACAAATTGTTCAGATATTTGTATGTGTAAAAGACTTAAACTTCAACAATTCCACTTAGCCGGATAAAATATTTTGAGATTTAAATTCTGCACAATAAAAAATCTTGCATTAAAATACAAATAGATCCCAAATATTTGAACTATCCAAAACATAAAAATTTTGTTTTGCGTATTCCACTTTTATTATTATTATTTTTTATTTTTATTTTTTATTATTATTATTTTTTTTACAAAAACTAATTTAAATGTTGATCATTTAACAAATTCCAGTCGTATACGAATGTTCCATTACTATTTTTGCATAGGAGCGTTTCTTAGAATATATCACTGAAAATATTTTTAAATAAAATTCTGCAAAACTTGGAAAAGCTCCATCTCTTATGACGTGAATCTCAGAGATGCTAAACTCGGTTACAAGAATAGCTTTACAAAATTTCCTATCTTCTAGGTTGTTTACTATGTGGTATCAAAACTGTTCCTAAAAGAAAGATGTCGAGCTGGAGTCAGAATGGCTTTCCGTTCAAAGATTCGTAAGTCCGATTCCTAACTTGGGCTTTTATGTTTTAGTAGATTAGAAGAAACTTTAAAGTGTAGATTCCATCTGTTTTGCCCTCGTGTACAAAAAGTGAACACTGAACAATAAAACCAAACTGCAAGAAGAATAGAATATTACGTGGCAAACATCGATTAATTCTCAATAGGCTTGTATTTTAAGAAACAACGAATTTGTATAAAATTTTTTCAAATTTGTGAATATAAATTGAAATTATTGGATGAGAATACACATTTCTTGCAATAGATGAAAATCACTCAAAATTTTCCACTTTTTCATTAGCTTTGCCTTGAGATTATATCATATAACTTAATATAAAGTATCTCTTCAAAAAATGGGGTAGTAGTTTATAAAGACTATTAACAGAGAACTGTCAAATAGTTATCCTAGAACACCTTAAATGATTCTTTCGTTTTAGAAATAAGAACTAGAAATTACCATTGTAATATACACACTACTGGCCATTAAAATTGCTACACCAGGAAGAAATGCAGATAACAAAATGATATTTATTAGACATATATATTACTAGAAATAACAAGTGATTAAATTTTCAAAAAATTTGGCTGGATAGATCCTGAGAAATCAGTACCCAGAACAACCACCTCTGGCAGTAACAACAGCAGTTATACGCCTGGGCATTGAGTCAAACAGAGATTGGATTGCATGTACAGGTACAGCTGCCCATGCAGCTTCAACACGATGCCACAGTTCATCAACCGTAGTGACTGGCATTTGGTGACGAGCCAGTTACTCGGCAACCATTGACCAGACGTTTTCTATTGGTGAAAGATCTGGAGAAAGTGTTGGCCAGGGCAACAGCCGAACATGTTCCGTATCAAGGAAGGTCCTTACAATACCGGCAACATGCAGTCGAGCATTATCTTGCTGAAAAGTAGGGTTTCGCAGGGCTCGAATAAAGGGTAGAGCCACGGGTCGTAACACACCAAAAATATAACGTGCACTGTTCAAAGCACCGTCAATGCGAACAAGAAGTGACCGAGATGTATCCAATGGCACCCCATACTATCACGCCAGGTGATGGGTCAGTATGACGATGACGAATGCACGCTGCCAGTGTGCGTTCACCACGAAGCCGCCAAACACGGATGCGACCATCATTATGTTGTACACAGAACCTGGATTCATCTGAAAAGATGACGTATCGCCATTCGTGCGCCTAGGTTCATCGTTGATCACACCATTGAAAGCGCTCTGCTCTATGACGCAGCCTCAAGGGAAGCCGCAGCCATGGTCTCCGAGCTGAGAGTCCATGCTGCTGCAAACGTCGTCGAACTGTTCGTGCAGACACTTGTTGTCTTCCAAACGACCCCGTTTCTTGACTCACGGCTCGTGACGTGGTTGCACGATCCATTACGGCCATGTAGGTAACATGCCTGTTTTCTCGGCTGCTAGTGATAGGTGGCCGTTGAGATCCCGTATGGCGTTCCGTATTACCGTCCTGAACCCATCGATTCCATATTCTGTTAACAGTCATTGGATCTCGACCGACGCGAGCAGCAATACTGCGATAAGATAAACCTCAATCGCAGTACGCTACAATTCGACCTTTATCAAAGTCAGAAACGTGCTGGTACGCATTTCTCCTTTTTACACGAGGCATCACAACAACTTTTCACCAGGCAACAATCTTCAATTGCAATTTGTGTATGAGGAACCGGCTGAACAATTTCCTCATTTAAACACAATGTAGGTGTCGCTACTGGCGCCTGCTTTGTCTGAATGCGCTGAAATGCTAATCATTTGCATATCACAGCACCTTCTTCCTTTCGTATAAATCTCGGGTCTGTATCAAGTCGCCTTCTTTGTGTAGCAATTTTAATGGCCAGTAGTTTATATAGCAATTGCTTAAAAATGTACGATTTAAATTCATTTTATGTTGCATTAAAAATATTCTCTATGATGTTATCAAGGTCCTGTCGTCTTCAGGATAGTTGAATAAAACAAAAAATATTCCTTTTTGACGACGCATTTATTAATATTAATCCCCAAGTATTTATTTTTCGACATTTCTGAAAAACACATATTTTCGTCCACCAGGGAACGGACTTCCATTATCTCTGCTAGTCAAAAGCAAACCAACCAACATTTCTCCGACACGATGGAACCATAATGTCTCCGTGCCTCTACTCCTGGCAGATAACGAAATCAAAAGTTTCAGTGAGCTGTCAGACTTCACACTCTCTTTTAATATAATTAATGCCTTTAAACTAACTAATTTTTTAAAAGTGTACCACAAATGAATTTTTTGAAGTGCCCAAAATATTACATTTTTTAATTATTCTCTACTAATTAGAAATATGTGAAAATTTGTTCAAACATTATCGTATCAGACAGGAGCTGGGGCACATTAAACAGGTCGTGGTTGCAATGTGAAATGATATCTCTGTTTGGTGGTAGGTTGGGGACGAAGATTTGAACGCTTTTCTTCAGCCGCTTATGCCTAATTGGTAGAGCCTAACTGTATGCTAAGAACAGGAGCTTGTGATCACAATTTATTCAGTCTTTCTGAATTAGAAGGTTTGAAAAATAGTTATTTTCGGCATTTCCAAAAACTTAATTTTTAAAGTCGTTATGTAGAGCGTAGAATGCAAATCTTGCATTCATATGTAAATCTTATCATTTCCCTAGAACAGAAATAACAGCAAGAGTGAACACTGACATATTGTGGTAAATAGTCAAACAGAGGACATTTATCATTTACCTTGAAGGATTATTTTTATATGAAAATGAGTAATATTTATCCATCAGCAGGGATGAGAACCATGTAAATTACCTACAAGTTTATATCCAGGAATGAAATGCATTATTTATCTCCTATTTTTCATCGAAAACTGAATAACTTTCACAGTGATTAGGACTGATAAACCATTCAAAAAACCATAACTTTTCCAGTATTCAACGGAACAGCTATTTCAGTTGTGATCTGTTATCTCCGGAGAAGCTTTCCTGGAAAGTTATTTCCACGAAAAACTATAAATCACATAACAGCTTTGCCCTCTTTCACGGATACTTTTGGCATTTTTTTTTGATTATAATGCACAATAACTATATTTTCAAAAGATTTGATTGCCAATAGTTACATGGCTATTGAGGATATGTCAATAGAAGAAGGAGGGCATATTCATTTTAAGCAGTAAGACCCTGCCCAATCAATCGAAACGACCGCCGAGCAACAAGCAAACAAATTTAATTCGGTGTTGTTACTTGTAAAATAATCTGGAATCCATTTTAAACAACGCAAGTCAAATTAGTCCTCATTTAATTAATTCTCCTTAAGCGGGAAACCAAGACACTATGTTGCATAAAAATTGGAATGGACAAAAAACTTGATATTTTTGTTGGTCTTGATATTTTTTACTTTATGTATCACAAAAGCGATTGTCCTTTCCACAATTTTATGTGCAATGCTTGTTGCTTGACCTTGTAATAATATTACAGTCTTTTGTTAAGTGCTGATCAAGACAGTAGCAAAGCAGTTTCGGGCACAGTAGTGATGCGGCTTCTACATATTGTCAAAGTTGACCTTGTGTTGCATCCCGGGACAGTTCTTGACAAGCATGGATCACATGTTTTCGATAGCTCAGGAGAACACACTGGCCAAAGAAACGATTTTATCTGATGGGTAGCGAAGAAATCTTGAACATGGCGGGCCACGTTTGGTGAACTAGAGATGAACAGATTGACTTTCAAAAGTTTGCTTGAAATCTCACAACTCGATAGCGACATTCACGTATCGCAAAAAATGTAACTAAGAAAACTGCCAAGTGTCCACCCCGATAAGCCTGAAGGAGGAAGTGTAATACTAATCTCGTTTTTCAACTGTGTGTGTCTCTCCTTCTTGACGAATTTCGAAGTCCCTTTTTGGATTCACCGAGTGTGCAGGGAGGAAGTATTCTGAGTGTCCATCCTCTGAGTAAAAGCTTTTTTTTTTCTAATGGTGGGGAGCTGGGGGTGCCTGTACCACACAGCATCTGTGTAATTAAGTTAAAATCTTATAGTGTCTACTAAAATTTTGTTCTCGTAAGTTAAGATCCTATTGTTTCCTTTTTGGTAGAGCCATATAAAAAGAGCATCTTGTAACTTCGCCATTAATTTTCAGTAGTTATGATGGCTTGGAACTCAGATTTCTGTGTTATATAAAACTAGGGAATAATATACACTGAAATGAAAGATAACTTATTTAAAATCTAAACCTTTTGCTAAGTTACAGAATAATATATGTATGAGTTGTAACTATTTATGATATTGAAAACAATACATAAAAATTATATATTTCACAACAACTAAATAAACTAATATCAAGTTTAAGAGTTTCGCTAAATTTTGTATGCATGAATTAAATTAATTACATTGTGTATAGTATTTTTTTTTAAATTATCCCAGTGAATTCCTTTTGTAGTCTCATATTCAATAAAAATGAACATGAATATGGTATATTAATTATCATTACAAATAAATTATGTTTTAAATTATTTTTAACGTAGAGCATTTATTTTAAACTGATGTCCAACAAAAATAAGTACGTGATAGATTAATTATCACTATAAAGGATACATTGATTATCACTATACATTAAGTATCACCTTAGTTGTTAGATTTTGTAAGATAAATTATTTTTCTAATAGATTCAATCCTTAAGTCAGCAAGTATTAAACTTCATATCAAAATTAATTATCATTATAAAAAAACTAGTTATTAATATTTTTAAATTATTTCCAGATAGAAATTTATTTTATTTTTAAGAGCACATTAAAATCAATGATATATTAATTATCGTCATAAGGGAATTTTATTGAAAATAGTTTGAAAAGTAGATTTTACTTAAGCGCCTTATATTTAACAAAATACGTGGTTATTGTAAATATCAATATAAAAGATTTAGCTAGTATCATTTAAAGATTATTTTCAAATAAAAATTTCCTCTACGTCTTAAGGTCTAAAAATAACATCAGTAATACATTAATTATCATTTCAAATTAATTCCGAAATGTTTGTTGCAGATTATTTTTCAAATAGTGTTGTCTTGTGTTTAAAAAAGTTAGTCATAAATGAAGCACAAACTGATATTATAAATGAACTTTGATACCAAATTACTATAAACATCAAAATGAAAGGCATTAATGTTATCATGTCCGTAAACAGTAACATGAGATTTTGAAGCCTTAACAAAATATTTTTTTCTTTATAAGTAAACTTGAAACTTAATAAATCAACCGTACATTAAAATAATGATCTTATATAGTGTGAATTTAGTTTTCACCCGGAATGAACTTCTAATGATTTTTTCCATATAAGGTAAGAAATTAATTAGTCATAAATAAACATTCATAATTAAATAATTTGGATAAATTTTGGTAATGTATATAAAAGATTTCTGTGGAGTTTTGATGTTGTCAATGGAGATTCTCCTGAGAATTGCAGACAGTCTGCAAATAAAACATTTGGTACGCTTTCGCTGAATTGATTCAGATTTGTATTATTTATTTAAGTTGTCTAATATTCACTCATATTTGGAATATAAATAGAACTTACCTTATTTTCAAAATATTTCTAAATTGATTTTTACTTACGCGTCCGAATGATTGATGAATGCTAAATTTCCGTCATCGTCCAAGTCCAAAGTATGAACAGCTTTCACAGTTCTGAAGTAATTAATGTTTAATTCACTCGAAGTAACACTGTGACTGTATTTGGTCTCACTGAAACACGAAAACCCAAGGTTATTCACATAATACAATGATAAGTAATTTCTCTCTATAAAAACAAATTATATACAGCTTTCTTACAAGAATATTAATTGAAATACCTTTGACTGCAATATCAAGAGTAAAATTACTTCAGATAAATTTCATTTGTGGTACACAAAAATTAAGTGTATTGTTAATAATATCTGTTTAAAATTAATCTTTTCCTGGGATAAAATAGACAATGTAATTCATAAAAATTGAAATGAGATTGGTTTATTGTTTTAAAGTCATATTTTGAGAACTCTAATTAGAAGTTCTATTATTTAAATTGGATTCTGTAATATTATGAATTGATATTCTTGAAGTAGAAGTCAAGACTATAAACTGATTAAAATACACGGGTTAAGGCAGTTAAGTGGAGATGCGATTTTTTCTTTAAAAAAACAAAAAAATAAAGTAACGCATATATGCATTTATGGTATCAGATTATTGCTAAGATCTTTGCGGATATATCCTGCCATTCAATCGCATGTGACGTCGTAAAGCAGTGGCGCTGTTATCGCATTTGTATAGAGATATCTTATTTGTTTAGCAAACCTTTTAGCATAAAGACATTTTGAACCATTGTAGCATAGTCTTATGTCTAGAATGGCAAGTCATCTTCTAGACGGTGCCACAAAATAGCAAATGATTGCCAGACTATAGGCGGACCAGTTACAGGGTTCCTGTTGTATAGACCTCGGGGTTTCAATAATTGTGGTGTGTACTATAAAAAAAAAACAGTTTACTGAGATAGTGATAGTGGTCCTATGACCTGATCAAGCCCACAGAAAGACAACAAAGCCGCCTTAAGACCGTTATTTGAGGCCTCTATCGAAAAAGGATAGATCCGCAATGACACAACTGGGTCGCAGCCTGTATAATGCAACAGGAACATTCGTTTTTTGGGTAAATGTCATCAAGTGTCTTAAAAAACATTCGTTTTTTGGGTAAATGTCATCAAGTGTCTTAAAAAAGGTAGCCTGTATTTCATGTGCCCTGTAGTCTGCATCCTTTTGACTTTGAACTAAAAACGGGTAGCATGGTGAAAGAACACCTGAGAATGATTGGGGGCGAATTTTCTTCATTGATGAGTCGTGATTCTGTCTGAAGAGACTCGAGACGTGTTCATGTCTGAAGAGAATATGGGAAACAATAAGGATGCCTTGATGCAAGAATGAAGGTCACAGGAATTGTTTAGGACACAATAATCACTATGAATCGCCGACATGTAGCTAAAGCGATCATACACTCTATTAAACATGATTTTCTTCTTTTCATTTTCTTTTTTTTTTTACTTTCTAAATGTCAAGATATCATCAGCTGCTGCAATAAACAAGAAACCAATTCCCTTTGGACCTGCCACCTACAACAATTCCAAAAACTGATACTCATTTTAGCGTTACCCAGTGGGCGCCAGTGAACCAAGTCACGGATTTACAAGTAGCATTGCCCTCGTCACACCACCACAAGCCCATTGATAAGGTGGGCCACATTCATCCATAATATCAGAAGAAGAAAAGACAAAGATAAATAGAGAGAGAGAAAGGAAACGTCCATGCCAAAACCGGGATTCGAACTCGGGACCAACATCCCAGAAGTCAGGAATGCTAACCACTCAGCCATTGGCTAGCCTATTACATGTAAATGGCGTTAATTAATAATTTATAATACTGACATTTCCGAAAACAATTGAAAAGTATATGAAAGTTGACGAAACTTACCTGCACGGAGGTTTGCAATTACAGGATTCCGAACGACTAGCGATATCATCGGATAATTTGAGAGCACAGCTTTCTGTAAACACACAAATTCAATCGATTTCTTATCAGAAATTAATTTAAGAAAGAAGTCAAATGAGCAAAACGCTTAAGTGTAAAAATTTATATATATATATATATATATATATATATATATATATATATATATATATATATATATAATTCTTAAAACCGGTTTCCTATACTTCCAAAGTAAATATTAAGTAAAAAACAAATAATTTCTAATTTAAATTGATTATTTCCCTTTAATAATAATATTTACTGACATAACAATCATATTTACTTACACACTTTTAAAACTAAAATCCCCTATTAACTTACAATTTTAAATCCTCTGTTTAAAGTGTTTATGTGAAAGAACTTTAAATAAGACCGTTTAAGTTTATGCTTCACAAATTATATTTTATTAAAATGTATAAATTATAATTTCTGAAATATATACATATTTTTATTATAATGTACAACAGAATTTCTAGAGCAAATCTTGTTTGAAGAAAACTGTAATATTTATTCATCTTTTTTAAAATCACCACTTACGTAAAAATCAGCAAAAAAATTGAATAAGGTTTTGAAAATATCCTTTAGTCACGAAATTGTATTAAACCGTTTCTTTCATCGAAATTAAACTGCAGAGACGTAGAGGGCATTTGCTACAAATCGTGAAAACAATACTTTTCTATAACAGAAAAAAGTAACCACTTTGGCTTCTACAGCTCTGAAAAATATTTTTTTTTCTTTTTATATAATAATAAATTTATCTTTTTTGTTGTGGTCACTTCAATAGAGTTATGTTTTACTTATTGTAACTGCATATTTCTCTCTCCATTTCTTCTTCATAATGAACTCTGCAATTGAATTAGGCATGACGCTGAGAAAGACAGTGAACATTGTATTTTTTGCCTTTCTAAAATTCATTTCCTCTTTTATAAATATTTTTGGCCTTTTTAAGAGTTAAGAACTTTATTTACAGTTGAAATAGATCAGTGCGATGTGTTTGTGGAAACATTTGAGTTAAAAAGTTTTCTTTTAGCATTAAAGATAATATAACTGGAAGATAATATATGCAAATATGATATATAACAGATAAATAACTGGAGGAAATTAGATAGTAGACTATATATGAAAATTTTTAGTAGTAGTTTATAGTATCCTATTCATTGCTTTTTAAAAGCACCATTTTGCATGCAAACAAAAATTATCAATACAAAACTATAAATAAAACTGTTACAAAAATAAAATTTTCCATGTGAGCCACTTTTTTTTACTGCAAAATAAAATCATCTACTAAATGTGCGAACAATGCATTAGCCACAAAACGGACTTAAAAATCATCGTAGCACATTGTTAAATCTGTAAATAAATATTCAAAGAACTCAAGTGACTTATTTGAAATACTATAATCTAATTTTTAATTCCAACAATAACTCAGTTATTAATTTCACTAATAAATATGACATAAAGTAGTACTTTTTGGTGAGCCGGACGCAAACTAAAAATCAAATAATGTAGAATTCTGCCAAATTTTTTAAGCAATAAGGGGAATGTTCATTTGCGACCATGAGCACTATTCTCTGAATTAAATCAAAAAACACGTTTTAATTTTTTTGAAAAAGATGAAAATTCGTGGTGTTAAAATAATTTTACTTACAATTCATTAATATTTGTAATAATTAAACTTGTTTTGGCACTTACATACTAGCGTCACCGCAGGTAATTTGGCGCCAAAACTTAAGTAGAAATAGTGTTTAATCTATAATAAAAAAGTTCCTATTACTAATTATGAACTTGTAACTATTATAATTAACTTATAATTATAAAAAAAAAATTTTTCTAATCATAACAGGAAATTTAATAATTTCCTTTTATAATTACAGAAAGAAATTTCTTTTAAATTCAATCGACATAAAAAGCTGCGGTGACGCTAATACGTAAGTACCCTTGTTATGATAACTATTAATTAAAATTTGTTTATAGTTTAACGTCTTCGACTTTTATTCCGTTGACTGTTTTAACATTCGCTTAGCTTGGCTGGCATTTATTTCAAAATTGGCGACATTTGCGGCTGGCTAACTGAAAAGTACCTATAAAATAAACATAAAATTTAAAAGAAGACAGCCTTACATACGGGAAGTGACTTGGCGGTAATATGGTCTTTGCCACACATATTAATTTCCAATCTATCTTATGAAGCAGTTATCGAGAGTATACGTATCATACTCATAAAAATTCAGCGATAACAATTATGAGAAAGAAATCAACATTGTATTCACTGGTGTTTCAAAGCAATAATTCATGTAGTACGAAACTATAAATAAATTATCAATCAAATAAATGACCAAATGGAATAGAAGCAAAAGGGTAATAGTTGGCTCATAAGACTAATCAGCCAAGCTGACCCCATGGAAAATGTGGCTTTAGAGAAAGAATATCCGATTTGGAAAAATATTATTTATCTTTCACATAGCTTTGTTCAATACGATAATCTTTGAAAATTTCTCTTAGTTAAGAATTTGTTCAATAGTTAAATTGGGACTTCTTGCATGAGGAAAAACATACATTGTAATGGGCAATAACAATGCTTTTAGGAATTTTCTATTTTTTTTATAAAAGTTACGCT
Organism: Latrodectus geometricus; assembly: GCA_026290005.1. Lineage (NCBI taxonomy): Eukaryota > Metazoa > Arthropoda > Arachnida > Araneae > Theridiidae > Latrodectus > Latrodectus geometricus. The sequence goes on along the minus strand of JAPDSC010066463.1, from coordinate 103,506 downwards.
GTCTGAATGAGCAATCTCCGATGCTTAACTCTCAGCATTTCTGCATTTTAAAGAGGACCACACTTGAAGAGTTCTAGATTGGAATCATTTGAATTAATGAATCCGTGCCCACATTAGTACTTTTACAGACAGTTAAATTAATCTTAATGATGTTTAAAATGTAGGAAAAATGCAGTAATCGAAATGAAAAATGACTTATTTCAAGCAAACTAGAAACAGCAATATCTTGGCAAATATTTTAAGCCTTCTTTTGCATTCGTTCTCATTTCACAATTTAGGTTTGAAATTCAGGTGATCAAAAAAATAAGGATATTCATTGATAGTAGATATTCACAATAGATTTTGAATCTTCTCTGAGACAATTAGACAAAAAAATTTAAACAACCACTTATACGTCTATGAAAAATCAGACTGCTTTTTCCTTCGTTGATTCCAATACAAGTAGATTCATTTCGATATTTTTAATAGTTATTTCTCAACTCTATAAAATCAATTGAATTAAAAAAGAATGGAAAATCTCATTTGATTTAAGTGCTAAATATTTTCAAATCAAAAAAAAAAAATTTATTTTATGAAAAAAATCTTTTGCAAAATATTTTAAATTCCAATATTTTTGTGCATTTAATGAAGCTACAATTCTTAAAAATGCTTTTTCCGTAATCATATCTAAAATAGTTTGAATTTTAGAATTTATATTAGGTTGGGGAAAAAGAAATCCATTATTTTTATGTGAACTTTATGTAACTTCTTTTGGATTCGCTTTGTAAAAAGGTTTAAAACAGCTTTCATGTAGATTTTTAGCTCTTGCGCGTTACGACTGCTGACATGCGGTTAACTTCGATCATTTTTGATATTTTATAGACATTTTCGACGATGCTGTATCCACATGCGAGGTGCATCTTTAGCATCTAAATACCCGAACGGAATCGACGAAACCAAAGTTGTGCGTAACAGGTTGTTACAGTCATATATAGGACGATAAACACCTTTCACAATTTTAGCCACCCGGCTATTTTTTTCGCCGTTACAAGAGATAAATGAAAATGTGTTGAATTTTCTGTTTGTTGTCTTCCATTTTTAAAACCTTGTACTCGTAACTGAATGAATCAAACAAAGAACCGCAAGAGGATATTTTAATGTCAAATGTCACCTTTCCAACGAGCATAAATCTGAAATTGTTTGATACATACCTTACGAGATATCGATCACTACAGACGTCTACCGAAAAAATAATGGATTACTTTTTCCCCAAACTAATACATTCCCCAAGAAATTTCTAGAAGGTGGTTATCATATACTTGTTATTGTGATCTTCTATTAAGAAAAAAAAAAGAATCACATATATTGTGTTTTGTAAAATAAATATTTTAAAATAAAATGTAGGAGTAACTGATAACATTCTTATGTAAGTTAATGTAACGTCAATGGGTTTTGCCTAAAATATTTTGTTTTCAAAATTATGTGGCTATGGTATCTTGATTATTGGTTACTACAATTTTTGATATTTTTCTCGTTCATAACAATGTCATTCCGAGTTTAAAAGCCAAATCTCTGAATAAATATCGCCCATATTTCGAACTAGAAGAAAAGGATGATTGTATCAAACGAATGAAGGCATTCCTCTTTCCCAGCAGTTGGATGTGTGTTGTTTTCTTTTCAGTGGATTTCTATTATAAAAATAATATATATTTTTATACACTCTTAATGAAACTTTTAATGGTGAATTGTACAGCTCGTCCATCATAAACTGCTGATTGCATTTTTTGTGTACAAATTATTATTTTTTAAACAATATATTCTTTAGAAAGATGCTTTTATTTTTAAATTGTTTTATATCTGAAATATCACCAAATAATGTCATCAAACTTACTAAGAAACATCAAGCTAAATGTTTACAAATACATAATGTGGTTTTCTATGGGATTATTGAATACCTTACGCACACAGATATATAAATATAACATACAAATATTTTTAGTTTCTAAAGAGAATATTTTTTTTTTGGAAAAGGTTTCGCCTTAAACTCTTCGCAAAGTTTCATATTGCATTTAGTGAAAGGATTTAAGAAAAAACCTCCTCAATAAATTTAACTGATTTACCGAAATTATAAAAAAATTTCCGACATTTTTCTACTGTCACTTTAATACAAGTAGTATAACTTTATTAAAATGAAATTTAATTAAAATAAATGTAAATACAAAATAACTTACTTTTTACTTTAAAAACAATCATTGAATTTTACAAAAGATATTGAAAATGCTATTTCAACTCCTTTAAATTCTATAAGAATGTTCTACTTGAAACAGAACAAAATAGATAAACTTTTGTGCTAGGATACTTCACCAAATTACTTCCTGGTGGTAGAAAAAAAAATTCTTATCGCCTTAGTAGAACGAATAAATTCCAAAAATGGAAATGTTATAAATTGTAGAAAATGTAGGCCTAAAATATTTTATTATTGTTCTCTAATTTAATATAATCATAGAAATAAATAAAAATTCTAACATGCATGAAAGGATAAATGATTTAAAATTCAAACATGCATGAAGAAATAAATTGAAATTCAAACATGCATGAAGGGATAAATAAAATGAAATTCAAATACGTATGGAAGGATAAATGAATCAAAATTCATACATGCATGAAAGAATAAATGAATTAAAATTCAAATATGCATCAAGGGAAAAATGAATCGAAATTTAAACATACATGAAAATATAAATAAAACATAATTTAAACACACTTGAAATAATAATATCTTAGAACTTTTAAGTAAAAGGGGGAATGAGGTTTTGTTACAAATGTAATTTTTGTCATTAATTTTCAATTTGCGAGTTTCCTATCGAATCTTTTTGAAAAAATTAGCATTTTATTTGTTAGTTCTTACGATTAAGATTAAAATGTAAAAATAAAATTTAGTTTAATGTGACGAGTAAGAACTT